>KZ063292.1:27835-55651 GCA_002091835.1 Anopheles maculatus
GTTGCTCCTCCAGCTGCTGTTGTAGCTCCACCGGCAGCAGTAGTGGCTCCACCGGCGGCAGTAGTGGCTCCTCCAGCAGCAGTTGTTGCTCCTCCAGCTGCTGTTGTAGCTCCACCGGCGGCAGTAGTGGCTCCACCGGCAGCAGTTGTTGCTCCTCCAGCTGCTGTTGTAGCTCCACCGGCAGCAGTAGTGGCTCCACCGGCGGCAGTAGTGGCTCCTCCAGCAGCAGTTGTTGCTCCTCCAGCTGCTGTTGTAGCTCCTCCGGCGGCAGTAGTGGCTCCACCGGCAGCAGTAGTGGCTCCCCCCGCCGCTGTTGTAGCTCCACCGGCGGCAGTAGTGGGCCCCCCCTAGTGGCTCCTCCAGCAGCAGTTGTTGCTCCTCCAGCTGCTGTTGTAGCTCCACCGGCGGCAGTAGTGGCTCCTCCAGCAGCAGTTGTTGCTCCTCCAGCTGCTGTTGTAGCTCCACCGGCAGCAGTAGTTGCTCCACCGGCGGCAGTAGTTGCTCCTCCGGCTGCTGTTGTAGCTCCACCGGCAGCAGTAGTTGCTCCACCGGCGGCAGTAGTGGCTCCTCCAGCAGCAGTTGTTGCTCCTCCAGCTGCTGTTGTAGCTCCACCGGCAGCAGTAGTTGCTCCACCGGCAGCAGTAGTTGCTCCTCCAGCTGCTGTTGTTGCTCCTCCAGCTGCTGTTGTAGCTCCACCGGCGGCAGTAGTGGCTCCTCCGGCAGCAGTAGTTGCTCCTCCAGCTGCTGTTGTAGCTCCACCGGCGGCAGTAGTGGCTCCACCGGCAGCAGTAGTAGCTCCTCCGGCAGCAGTAGTTGCTCCTCCAGCTGCTGTTGTAGCTCCACCGGCAGCAGTAGTGGCTCCACCGGCGGCAGTAGTGGCTCCTCCAGCAGCAGTTGTTGCTCCTCCAGCTGCTGTTGTAGCTCCACCGGCGGCAGTAGTGGCAGCAGTAGTGGCTCCTCCAGCTGCTGTTGTAGCTCCTCCGGCGGCAGTAGTGGCTCCTCCGGCGGCAGTAGTTGCTCCTCCAGCTGCTGTTGTAGCTCCTCCAGCTGCTGTTGTAGCTCCACCGGCGGTAGTAGTGGCTCCTCCGGCAGCAGTAGTTGCTCCTCCAGCTGCTGTTGTAGCTCCACCGGCGGGAGTAGTGGCTCCTCCGGCAGCAGTAGTTGCTCCTCCAGCTGCTGTTGTAGCTCCTCCAGCTGCTGTTGTAGCTCCACCGGCAGCAGTAGTGGCTCCTCCGGCAGCAGTAGTGGCTCCTCCAGCTGCTGTTTTAATTCCACCGGCGGCAGTAGTGGCTCCTCCGGCAGCAGTAGTGGCTCCTCCAGCTGCTGTTGTAGCTCCACCGGCGGCAGTAGTTGCTCCTCCGGCAGCAGTAGTGGCCCCTCCGGCGGCTGTTGTAGCTACACCAGCAGCAGTAGTAGCAGTGGTAGCAGCAGTTGCAGAAGTGGTTGCTCCTCCCGCAGCAGTTGTAGCGGTAGTAGCTGCAGTAGTTGCTCCAGCCACAGTGGTTGTATCACCAGGCGCAACTGTTGTTACTCCTCCGGCCCTTGTAGTTCCGCCGCCGCTCACTGTTGTCGATACTGTCGTGGGGAATGTTATTGTTACACCGCATGTAGGAGCCGTTGCAACCGGGTATGTGTATCCGGTAGGTGGCGTCGGTGCAATGATGCTCGTGATGTACCGTAACAGTTCAGCATTGGCTCCGGCAGTGTTTAGCGAGAACAGTGCAACGCCACCCAAACTGTTCGTGCGTGCAAAGTTTAGCTTGATGTCAATCGCACCAAAAGAGTTAAAGACGTACGTTAAGCTACTGCTGGACGTTATACTTTCTCCCGCATTGTTCGTTTGTACTCCAAACTGGGTGGAGAACAGAAGCGCCTAAAATAAATTTCAACCAGCATGAATATTCTACGTTCAAGTGTATCATTTGATGTGTATAGTTACTTCGCAGTATGACGCAAAATCTGCCTTGACCGTTCCTGAACCACCGAACTGACTAGCGCTCGTGACGGTAAATGAAAGTGCGTACATAGACAAGCCAAGAATTATGTTACCTGGGCTGAATCCTTTAATTACCCACCGGAATAGATTGTTATACTGGAAGCGAGATGCAAAATTACGATTGGTACATGCAGGCGCTGTAGGAATGATGCTGCCCCACAAACTTACGATAGTGTTTGCTGGATTATTGAATGGTGCGGCCATAGCAAACAGTGGATTTAATGGATGGATGATCGAAGTGCTTGACTGGAAAAAGTCTTCAAACGTTCGCAGCACGTTAAAGGCCAGCTTCGGTAGCGTCGGGTTGAAATACACATCGGCGTATCGAGACGCATCCCATGGTAAAGCCGAAGCCAACAGAATCGAGTTTGCCTGAGCTGCCGTTAGCAACGCAGCCATAAACGTAGAGTAAGCAGTCTGGAACGAGCAAACAGCTATTGTTTAGCAACTTTGAACGGTCTCCTGCTCGAAACAGTGCGCAGCCTTCCTACCGCCTGTGACGTGCTTAGACCACTGAAATCGATCATTATTCCCACACATCTCGGATAGGTTTTGACGAGCGCAACAAGCGCCTTTATGAAGTTTCCCCTTATCGTTGCACTGGCGAGCATGGTGGCCAGTGGCGCTTCCGTTCCAGCACCAACAACCGCCAGGTACGGTTCCAGGTACGGATACGCCACCCTTCGGTTACAGAAGGTAGGCAAAAGATCTACGGGAAGTAGTGTGGCAGTAGTAGTGGAGGTTGTCAAGATCGACCGGCAGGTCATGCATACTCACTGCGCACGGTTGTTGTAGTTTGCGTAGCGGAAGTAACGTAGGTGACGGTACCATTCGTGCCGACTTTCAGCACTTGCAGTACTGCCTGCGAGCAGAGACCGATGGCCGTGTTCTGGGTAAAGTTGGCTACTGTTGCGTAGCATACTCTCGATGCTGGAAAGTTGGAGCATAGGTTTATTGAAGAATGTATTAACCGCCTTACCACCGTTCGATTCACCAACACTACGAACTACTCACTCGTTTTTGTGGCACCGGACTGGACGAGAATGGCTAAAATTTTGCACCCCCGCAACAAAAAAAAACGGAACGTATCAGACATTCATCATCAATAACTAGTCATAGATACACATACACACACTACAACATGCACCATATTGTGAAGCACTGTCATGCACTATTGTCATCAAAACCGTCTAACTTACCGCTTAACGATAGCATTAACGCCACTAACAGCGCCAACTTTGTTGGATTCACCAAGGAACACATCCTTGCGAGGCTTACTTCAGATTACAATGCTACGAAATCTCTAATCCTACCACAAAACAGTAACTGCACTCTCTAAGATCCTACTTGTATCCGCTAAGGTCGTATATTAATCATCCCACCAGAACGGTGCGAAGAAGTGTACCGTAACGGCACGGCACAAGGGTTTTTATCTGCTTCACCGTCCATGTAACACCTATCCACCTGTTAAATGCATCTACCCTCAAATACACGCACACACACGCATATACATTACGATCGATGTTGTCGCGAAACAGTTCCCAAAAGTTCAAAACAACTTATCATCTCAAATTTAGAAGGTCGTACATGGCCATATTCTTGCCACCAGTGTCAGCTGTACATACAGTAGCCCAGCCGTAACATTAGTACCGCTCGGTTACGGGCCACGCCGTTATCTAGGTTGCCGCAACTGCAATGCCACGTTCGCGTGTTCCAGATTCTCGAAGCTCCGGCTAGCTCCTCGCTGTATTCGGGTCACCCGGAGCAAAACGATCGTGTTGTCTAAGTTGTCTGCCGTGCATTGTGGCGTGTTTTTTTTTTGTTTTGTTTTTGCAAACAACATCCCGGCTGCCGATACGGTTTGCTCAGCTTGGGGGCATAAAAATATCGTTTGCAACATTTCTACCCTGTTTGGCACTGCGCTACCAGGAGGGCTTTAAACGAAAGCTGGCAAAATACATTAATCCTTTTCTTTCGCTTATCGTTCTATCTCTTTCCCGTGCGTTACAGTTGACGGTAGCCGAGGATCAGGTCGAGGTTGTGAAGTCGGTTAGCCCTGGCGATGAGGCCGCAAAGCGCGATAACGATTCCGATCAGGTTGCGCTGGAGTCGGTAGATCAGGATCTGCAAGGATCGGCCCCGGTACAGTCCTATCCGCAACATTTGCAAGCACCGTTGGGCCACGGGTCGGGAGGTTTAGGCGGAGGGCCGGGTCTGGCGAAGCATGGACCCGGACCGCAGCACGGTCCAGTGCCCCACCATGGACCACCGATACCGCACGGACCGAGCCGAGGTAACATTGGCAGCTCACCGCACTGACAGTCCCTGTTAATCATTATCCTGCCTATCTCTCTATCTCTTACCTTGTTTAGGATCTCTAAGCCATGGTCAACCGTTCGGACCACCACCACCCCCACCTCCACAAGCCCTACCCGTAGCCCACGCTTACCATGGACCACCGCCTCCGCCACCGCCCCCCGGTGCCCTCAAAGCGCAAGCCAGTGAGCTCAGCCCGGAGAAGCTGTACGGGCCACCACTCGCCGGCAACGAACTCTGGTCCTCGCCGCTGCAAGACATGCCGAAAATTATCTCGCTAGACGTCAAGTGCGAAAAGCAAGGCATGAAGGTGTTCGTCCAGTTCGATAAACCATTCTTCGGCATCGTCTTCTCCAAGGGTCACTACAGCAACGTGAACTGTGTGCATCTGCCGGCCGGGCTCGGCAAAACGTCCGCTTCGTTCGACATCGGCATCCACGAGTGCGGTACGGCTGGCAACACCGACAACGTCCTCTACAATGGCTACTCCGGCACGGACACGAACGCGGGCTCCTACTTCGAAAACATCATCGTACTGCAGTACGATCCGCAGGTACAGGAAGTGTGGGATCAGGCACGGAAACTACGCTGTACCTGGCACGATCAGTACGAAAAGTCCGTCACCTTCCGACCGTTCCCGGTGGACATGCTGGACGTGATACGGGCCGATTTCGCGGGCGATAATGTCGGATGCTGGATGCAGATCCAGGTCGGTAAGGGTCCGTGGGCATCGGAGGTGTCCGGACTGGTCAAGATTGGCCAGACGATGACGATGGTGCTGGCGATCAAGGACGATGACAGCAAGTTTGACATGCTGGTGCGCAACTGTATGGCACATGACGGTAAACGGGCCCCGATTCAGCTGGTCGACCAGCGTGGTTGCGTTACGCGCCCAAAGCTGATGTCACGGTTCACCAAGATCAAGAACTTCGGTGCGAGTGCTTCGGTGCTTTCGTACGCACACTTCCAAGCGTTCAAGTTCCCGGACTCGATGGAGGTACACTTCCAGTGTACGATTCAGATCTGCCGCTACCAATGTCCGGAACAGTGTACCGATCCCGGTGTGCTCGACGTGCATCATCTGTCGGGTGGGCCGGAACACCAGCAGTATGGACCACCGCCACCACCACCACCACCACAGTCCCTCGATGCGCACGTCTTCACCTCCAACAGGAAGCGTGATGACCGACGGATTCGACGCACGCGTGCAACCGAACCGGAGCAGAAGGAGGACGTCGGGCTGAACCGTGTCATTCGCGTCGTGTCACCGGGCGATCTTACCTTCCCGATCGGGCCTAGCTCGGCGAACGAGTCGGATGCCGCGACGATGGTATTTTCGGCACGCGAAGAAGGTCTCATCTGTATGACTACGCCCGGGTTCACCGTTACGATCGTGGTGCTTCTGTCGATTCTGCTCGCGTCCTGCATCACGTCCGCCTTCCTCTGCATACGCCTGAAACCGTTCTCCCTGTCGCTAGCAAAGGAACGTTCGGTGGCGTTCACCAACCCACATCTGACACCGTCCGTCTCCGGCACGGTACTGACCAGCGGTGCCAGCTCCATCGTCGGCACGCTCAAATCAACCAAGTCCAGTGCCACCGGCAGCAAAACGCGCATGTTCTACACCTGATCGCGGGGTATTGATCCGAGGAGCGTATCCCCGTTGATGCTGCGTCCTCACTCATTTCTCAACACCGATTCCTTTTCCTCGTGCTCGGCCCCGATGTAGCTCTGGCTACATTGTTTGGAGATGTGGGGAAGGGCAACAAATGTACGCTTCCTATATTTAACAAACAACACACAAAGCTACTTCTCAGTCTTACCAAGTCTTCTGCAGGTGCGTGATGCTGCACGGAAACACGGACATACATACCTCACAGGAACGAGACCTTTTTTTTTTGTTATCGTCTTTCTGCCTGCACGCGAAACGCAGTGGAATCTTTTCCTATCGAATTTCCGCCCTGTTCCAAAAAAACGAAACTCATACACACAACACAATCTTTAACAGATGAATTTTTATACGCGAGGGCAGTATTTAGTTTAATACGTTTCTAAGAGTTTAGGATTAAGGCACGTTTTAAGGCAGGCAACAAAACAGCAAACAAACAGACACACACACACACATACACGTACATACATAATAGATCCACGCATAGAGTACACACGGGGCGGCAAGATGGCCGACGGCCGAATAGCAGGTGCAGCCGGTGTATCGGTGTATGGTGCAATCTGTGGTTGGTGATGGGATTGATTGGTGGTTTAATGGCAGCTACGTACATTATGACACAGGCGAGGTATTGTACCTTCAAGGTACTAAAACGTCAACCGGTGCTAAGGGAAAGGATGCTTGCCGAAAACAATACAAAAACACACACACACACTAACGCATACTATTTACAAGCAAACACTTTTTTAAGTACGTTAACGTTAGGCGTTAGCCCTCATCATCCGGATGCGCTTGCCTGGAACGGTGACACTTGTTAACATAATAACTTATTGAATACGATTATTTATTGATTGATTATATTTATTTATTTATCTAACCCATTATTACTACTGCACGACTGCTTAATGGAAAACAGTAAGCACCGAACATACTTTATTTATTTATTTTAAAAACGAAACAAAACAACGTAAGCTTCATTACTAAATAGTCGTGGACGCTCCTTTTACTTACCGATATCTACCCGCACCTTCCTGTTTGCTAGTTTTCGCGGAGGTAGTTGACATTTTAAAAATGTCACAGTCACTTCCCATTTTCCTGCTCGCTTCATTTAAACCTAAGAATAGACCGCAAACTCTTGGGCGCGTAGTAACGAGCACACCGATTTAAGGTCTAGCATCCTTAAGAGGAGTGTTCTGTTGCAACCACAGCCATAGACACGTAGACTGTCAGTGAAGACATCAGCAGCAAAACGATCCCAAATCCTGTTGGAGGCATCATCAACCGAGCAGGGTTTAATATAATCATTCCAACACTATTGTTTTCCTGTAAGCACGAAAGCCTAGCGTAGGTAGTACGGGTAGTCCTGTCTGCATCTCAGATGACAGTTGACGTACGTTATAAGCGCACAGGATCCTCCTCTATCTGACCACACTACACTACAGCGATTCTTCCGACACTAGCCCATCTATCTTCCCTACGAGTTAAGTCTAAGGAGCCGCTAGAAGCGAAGTACACCGGTTCGCCATAGGCGAATCGTAGCTATTTTTATCTTTACATAACGGCACGCACACGCGACCTACACGTTTCTTATTGCAAAAGGAAACACATGGTAAATAGTCGACGGTGGCCGAACAATTCCGCGGTGGGTAGGCATCTAATGAGATTAGTAACGCGCGGCACTTGCGTAACGTCGCCCGGATGTCCCGGATTTGGTAACGCGTAACGGCACACGCATTATCGCGCTGGTGTATCGTTTAGTAGTAGTAGTAGTAGAAGTAACATCTAGTAATAGTAGCCACTCTAGTAGTTTAATCCTAGCTGTGTAAAATGTATCATATTACAGGCACCGTTGGAAACCGTGTGTACGTTATGCGTGCTCATGTACGTGCTGAGACAGTGGCCACAAGTGCAGTTTCGGAACCGTGCTCTGCAGGCCCTTGTCTCCAATGTTTTGTTTCGTTTCTTCGCGTTGGCGCCGAAAAGTGTAGCGTTTAGCGTTACTTAATTTTAACACATCATTAGTATCGAACATGAAGCAAAATAAAAATATTCGTAATGGCAATAAATAAATAAATCAAAACAAATGCAAAACAGAGTGCGTTTTTCCTTGCCTTTCTCGTATCTTCCTGCACCACTGTCTGGTTTTTGAGGTAGCTTCACAGCTATATGCAAGTGTCGCATATCGCGAAACGCTCACTTCAACACCATCATGGCGACCGCCACAAGCTGGGTAAACGGTGTTGCTGGAGCCTGTCGGCGCTTCGCCGATCTCGTTGGTGAACTGTTCTGTATAGGCACACGACGAACTACACTAGAAGGTGGGAAGGAGGAAGCTGAAGCAGCAACGAAGGAGGAAGCGAGCAGCAAATACAGATGACTATGTGGAGTGCTGATACAGATGCGTGTGCGCGGGGGAAACACAAAAAAAATCCAGCGGCACACATCTTGTACCTCGCGAACTAATCAAAGCCAAGGTTAGGTTTGCAAGAATGTCTTGCAGTTTGTTGGGTAGTTGTGGATGTTCGAATACAATTGATCCAAAGTTTGCGACACTTGTCCCAATTAGGATTGAATTTTAAGGATTTCATTGATGAGCTTTAAAGCAATCTACACAAATCAGGGATCCATGTTCCTCTTCTTAAGCTCTACAAACTCAAGAAGTCCTGGCTTCACAACAAAGCCGTTCCAAAGTCACTCAAAGCGGCCAAAATGTTATTCCAGGGCTGATCCTGCCTCAGACAACGAAATCAAACGTACAGTAAAGGTCTTATTTCAATTCACTAGACTAGTTCTGTTCCTTCAACATATCACAAATGTACTAGCGAAGGTAAGTAACTAATACCTATAAAGACACGATGAGCACCAAACGCTACACGAATCCTAGTAGCTGCAACCGTGCCTTATCCATCCATATTATAGCGTCATCGATATCGAATTACGTTACGTTTCATATGTTCGGTTTTATTTAAAACTGGGGCTTGCATTAAACTCTAACATACAAATTAACTGAAACAGTAATAAGAAGAGCTGAACTTTGTTCTGGCGAACATCCTTCCCTCGGTCTCGTTTCGCTTGTCTATGGTTTTGTTTGATTTTGCACATCACATCATAGGCAAACAACTGTGCCGCTGTGCACTTAGCGCTCAATAAATAGCTTCATAAGCTTCTACTACATTGGCAATTCGAAGCTCGATGCCACCGTACTTACCACCCCCTTCTTTTGGGTGGCTTCCCGTATATAAATATTCTATCTCGCTCCTTTCCCGCACCTTCGCTCTCCGTAAGCGCTTGCACTAGCTAACTCTAACAGGAATAGATACAATTCTTCTGGTTTTGTTTGTTTTTGCTTACTGATTACGCGAGATATTCAAACCACAACGGCTATTAATTAATTAACACGAGTAAAGCGAGCGGGAAGTATGGTGAGTGTAAAAGGGCAATTTTGGTTTTGGGATATTGGTAGGCTAGTTACAACGCAAAACGCTTCCAAATGAAATGAAAACACTACTTCACACCACCACCTTTTTAAAGCCGCCCCCTTCCCAACCCATACGGCACCACACGCAAACACTCGTACGCACACACTTAACAGCCTTTTGGTTTTAGGTTTTGTTTTCCCGTTTCATGCATTTTTGTCTCTATCTTGTATCTTTTTAGCTTTAAAATAGCAATTATTAACGTTTTTTTTCTCTTGTTTTGTGTTGGTTTTGTTTAACTCTCTCCGTATTATTGTTTGCTATATCAGTTTTATGCAAGTGTTTACCCCTCTCTTTCGTTCTACTGGATTATCGTTCATTTTTCGCTCTATTTTACTTTTCGAAGTGTTTTTGTTTTCATGTTCCTTTTTCTTGTTCTCCTTTTTCTCTTTATAACTGCAAAATGATTCGTTACCAGTCGCTACGGGTGACTTTGACTCAGAAAATTTAGAATTTTAGTGAAATGCCTCCAGAAACGAACGAATTCCAACGAACTCTCTCCCTTTTTTCGCTCTTTCTCTTCCTGTTTCTGTTGATGGTGAAAACTAGCTGTTAGGGAATCACAAAGTTTTGTTTTATTACCATTTCGCGTTTGATTTTTCTACTTTATCTACTCACCTCCAAAATAACTTATTTGCTGCTCTCTCTCTCTCTCTCTCTCTCTCTCTCTCTCTCTCTCTCTCTCTCTCTCTCTCTCTCTCTCTCTCTCTCTCTCTCTCTCTCTCTCTCTCTCTCTCTCTCTCTCTCTCTCTCTCTCTCTCTCTCTCTCTCTCTCTCTCTCTCTCTCTCTCTCTCTCTCTCTCTCTCTCTCTCTCTCTCTCTCTCTCTCTCTCTCTCTCTCTCTCTCTCTCTCTCTCTCTCTCTCTCTCTCTCTCTCTCTCTCTCGCTTTCTCTCTTCGTTTCTTGCTTTAAACCTTTTTTTCTCTCTGCCTCTCTCTCTCTCTATCAGGCTGGAAAAAAAATCAATTACGTTAGTATACAGCTAGCCATTTTGTAGATAAATATTGAAATTGGTTTCTTTTTTCCCGTTTTTAGTTTTCGCTCCTATAATAAAACATAATTTTGACTAAAATGAAGTAGGTAAGCTTTTGTTTTGTTTACTATTTCCCTTCCCCTTTTTTGTTTTCAGTCCTCTAGATCTTGAAGAGCAGTGTTAATGGTAGCAAAAACAAAATGGGCAACATTGGCAATTTGTTTGTATGCTTATCTTTGGAGTTTAAGTTTTTAAGTCACGCCACGCCACGGACAGTACATAAGTTATATCCTACGCCGATGCAACCGAACAGTATGGGGCAGAGATGAAGTGGTGTTTGCGTGGTTTTTTTCTATATCTCGCGTGCAGGAATAGTTTGTTCGATTACGTTTGTTTGTTTACTTCAGAATTAGGATTTTGTTTTTGGCAGCTGGTATCAAATATCACTTGTTTTAAGTTTGCAATCGCCGGCTAGAATGTCCCCACACACACACATACCATTCGTTGTGGCACGCTAACAATCCGACGATTTTCACTGGGGGAAAAAGGGGAACGCTGCTTTCACGCGCGTTTTCCTATCTATTCTAGCTATGCTAATACACGCTAACCTAACTAAACACCTGCATATGCCTCTGCACATTTGATTGTCATGAGCCGGCCACTGCCCTAGTTCACACAAGATGGAAATATAGCAGCAAACGACGACATGGACCGAACGAGAACGTCCATGTATGGGGGAGTATGTGTGGATTGTATTGGTAATGGATGTGTATGTTAAGGATGTTGTTGGTGGCCTACTTGGACGGCTTGATGTTTGATTCGCGTCACTGGATTCGCCACCATCGCCAGTTTATACTTACTGGTGTACCTTTCTCTCTCTCTCTTTCTCTCTCTCTCTCTCTCTCTCTCTCTCTCTCTCCTTCTCTCTCTCTCTTTTTCTCTCTCTCCCTCTTTCTCTCCCTCCATGTTTAGTCCACACCCGCGAAACCTTGGCTTCCTTCTACAGCCTGGATGAGTCGTTCCTTGAGCTGCATATAGCTTTCATACGGTGGCAAGTCGAGTCGGTTGAAGCTAGGTTTTGGGGGAATAAATCAGGACATTGAACACATCTGCACCTTGCGAAACTTAATGCTACAGAACTTACCAGGTATGTGCCCGGGGGTAATTTTCCGGCGTACCCCATTTTTCGATCGTAAACATTTGCGGTCCATTCGATCCGTACAGCTCCTTAAACCCGTTCATCGGGACACGCGAGGTCCCGGTCACGAACTGCAACAGTCGGGCACGCATTTCGTTCGAGAAGGACAACACCGCACGCCAGAACCACTGGATCACAACGTGGTTTGGATAATAGTCACCCTTGTACAGTGTGTTACGCTTCCAGTCGCGCAAATCGATATTCTGGATGCCGCACATTAACAGCTCCAGCTCGTGCTCGTCGAAGATTTTCAGCAGATTCAGTGGCACGAGCGAACCGAAACCATCCAGAAAGGCCTGCATCTGTACCTGTACCCGCGACACGAACCGCCACTGTATGACCAGCTGAATGTACTCATCCTTGTTCTCGTTCGTCACGTCAATACCGGCCCCGTTCGGTAGCAGCTCGTGCTGCGTCGTCTGCCCGAACGTATCCTCGTCCACGCAGAACGTCAGCATTAGCTCGCTCGGATCGTTTTCCTTGATCCAGACGAGCGAGTTGTAGTACTCGGTGTCCACTGCCTCCATGTCTTTTAAGTCAATCGGTTTCTGCAGCATCATTTTGTAGAACGGCCGGATAAAGAACGCATCGAGCAGTTTACCATGGTACACGGCCATACCGGCGATCCGGCCAATGAATCTGTAACGCACGCAAGACATTTGGTAAGCCCTGTTGCTTAAAATAGTGCTTAAAATATAACGCGCAGCTCACCTAAAGTACAGCAAATGGTCCTCGTTGCAAAGCTCACTGTACGGGTTGATCTGGAGCGTGTAGTTATCCATCGCCGAGTACTCGAAAAGGCCGTAGTACGGGTTAAACATTTCCTTCGACAGCAGATAGAACCATTCGCGCGCCAGCCCACCATAATCCAGCCCCGCCTCACCCTCAAACTCGATCCACAGTTTCGTCTTAAGCAAATCGAGCCGGGTGACAGAATTGATGATGCGGTACGAATCTTCCATGATGGACGCTCGGCGTACCTTGATCTCAATCTTGTTCGGCACGTTTTGCTTTGTCGTTGCACCAGCATGAAAAACAAAAACAAACCCGATTAATATGGTAACAGTGGCATTTTGTTTGGCCGCACACACACGCTTACCGGTTTTCGGAGTTGCGTCTTTAGGTACTCGTACTTTCGTTTGTAATCGCGCGAGTAAGGAACCGCCTGTCCGGCGATAGTCGGAATGGACAGTCGAGGATCTTCCCACTGTGTGGTTCTGGTATCTAAAACGAAACACAAATTGAAATACTTGCATTGTATTTTTCGACAAAGCTGTGATACAAACAAACGCCCTATCAGTTGGAGAGCGGAATAGGAAAATAGCATATGAAGGGAGGAAAAAAAAGCTGAGTCAGTAGCCGAACCCGAACGTTGAAAACCGAAAGCGCGATACTAACTGGTAGTTTACATGGGGCGCAATCTCGAGATTGCGCTTAATTGTTCTGTCAAAAAGAATGCGCTAAATTCCATTTGATCAATCCTTCTGTCAAAAGAAGTTATAGCTCACGGACCCATAAATCTGAACAATTTATCGTCAATATCAGCGCATTCTTAGCGCAATCTTTTTGCTGACATTCAGCACTATGAGTTATTGATGAATAGCATCGAACAAATTGGTGAATAGTTGTTATTCTGTGCCTTCCGCTATGGAAAATGGTCCAAGGAACCAGAGGAATCGAAATTAAGCAAAATTGGTCGGTATTTTCGTGCTGTTTTGTGTCGCTGGCATCGCATTGAGTGGAAGCTGGAGAGCTGTGTGTTTATGTGTTGTGTGCGTGTGTGTACCCGGTGTGTGATCCATTGGTGCTCCTAGCTGATACCGTGAAAGCAACTTTTGCCAAAGGATTGTGTTGCTGTCTCCTTCTTTTGGAGCCCTCAAACGGCTTGCACTCTTGACGGGGCCAATCCGGCCTACCTCTCGCTACGGGCCTTGTGCGTGTGTGTCAATACTGTGTTGTTTTGGCGCTTTCTGCATTCATACGAAGGAACATCGGTCCAGTTTTTTTTCTGCTCGAGCAACATTCCCTCAAGTTTCCGGTGCCACAGTGGATGCTATAATGTGGTACCAACCGTTGTACTACGTTATAAGTGCCAATAAACAAACTAAAACTATTTAATTGAGTGATGAAGGCAATTTCGTTTTCCGTCTCAAACCCCTTCAAGCAAAACAAAACAACGAGATTCAAATATGTGCCTTTTATACGCCTGGGTTACCTACGTGAAATCAATAAATCTTTTGACAGACCAATTTAGCGCAATCTTGAGATTGCGCACCGTCTATCTAGAGCTTAATATTTTAATTTCCAAATGCACCGCGCTCTAAAAAAAAAATCTCAGCAACGATTTCAACCACTTATAGCAGTCTTATATAACCACTTTGTACAAAAAAAACAGGTGTTCTAACCTCAATACAACGTTGTGTAATTAATATTGGGCACTATCCAAACTGATTATGCACTGTTCGCGCGGAACGCTTCGCAAGCGTTTACTGTTCGAAGCGTGTTTAGAAGTAAGCTTGCCATAACTGCGGCTGTTAGAAGGTTTTACAAGCGTTTTGATTCGGTAAGGAGAAGTAAATAATAAACAATTGTTCCAATAGTGATGATTGTTGACCCAATCTCGTGTCATTTTGCGTTGTACTACGTTATAAGTGCCAATAAACAAACTAAAACTATTTAATTGAGTGTTGAAGGCAATTTCGTTTTCCGTCTCAAACCCCTTCAAGCAAAACAAAACAACGAGATTCAAATATGTGCCGTTTATACGCCTGGGTTACCTACGTGAAATCAATAAATCTTTTGACAGACCAATTTAGCGCAATCTTGAGATTGCGCACCGTCTATCTAGAGCTTAATATTTTAATTTCCAAATGCACCGCGCTCTAAAAAAAAAATCTCAGCAACGATTTCAACCACTTATAGCAGTCTTATATAACCACTTTGTACCAAAAAAAACAGGTGTTCTAACCTCAATACAACGTTGTGTAATTAATATTGGGCACTATCCAAACTGATTATGCACTGTTCGCGCGGAACGCTTCGCAAGCGTTTACTGTTCGAAGCGTGTTTAGAAGTAAGCTTGCCATTACTGCGGCTGTTAGAAGGTTTTACAAGCGTTTTGATTCGGTAAGGAGAAGTAAATAATAAACAATTGTTCCAATAGTGATGATTGTTGACCCAATCTCGTGTCATTTTGGCCGGTATATCGTTAAAATGCAAATATTTATACTGATACTCTAATGCAGGCTATCAGCTGTTTTTTTTTTTACAATTTCCATCACTTTCAATTTAAGTTCGTACAACGAATAATAGTAAACAAAATCTAATACACAAAACTGTCGTTGGAAATAGCAAAGGATTAAATTCTGTAGCTCGCGCTAAACTCAATATTAGCAACACAAGGAAGTACCATCTTCAAACATCCGGACGGTCGTAAAACCCCAACCAGCAGCATACAAAAGTGTACTCTCACGAACACGCCTCGTCCGGGATACGCATCCGGGAGAACAATTTCAATGCTGAAGACTCAGAGAAACGGATGACTCATCGCGTCTCTCCTGAATACAACCGGGAGTGTTAAGGCAAATTCTCCAACATCGAACACGACCCCAATGAAAGATCATGAATGAAGGTGGGGAACACAAAGGAATGATTTTCATCTCTTCGTCTTCAGAGACTCATAAAAAAAAACATAAAACATAATGTCATAAAAATGCAGAATAAAAGCCTTGCAAGTTACGCACGACCGTCAAAGCGGAACCGAAACAGATCAACCCGACAATGGATTGGAACCGCTATTAGTCGATTCGGTCCCAAACCAGCCATCACTGACGAACTATATGCCCTAAACCGAATATGCCAGAAAGTTGCTTACTGTGATCGATGAAGAAGATGCGCCCGTCACTGTGGACACGCTCCTCCCAGCCTTCCGGTAACGGTGCGAGCCCATCCTCGGGACGTCTCACGTCGTTGAGCGCGGCAGCACCGAGGCTGAGTGGCATCGGGCTTGCCCGACCCGTCCGTGGATCTACCCACGACGTCTTGCGCTCATTGTGATCGATAAAGAAGACGCGCCCGTTCGGTGCAAGCTGCATTGACCAGCCGGTCGGTAGTGTTAGCGAACTGGCACCACCGCCCCCGGACGGGCTACTTCCCGACGAATCGTTCTCGTTCGATGTCGATGACCGTGTGGACGACCGATCGTCACTGGTGTCGTTGTTGTTGAGGGTATTGCTACCCTGGTTTGGCTGGCCGGCCGCTGCACCGAACATATTGCTGCTGCCACCGTTATTATTGTTGTTGCCCGTATTGCTGGTGGAAGGACGTCGATCACCGCTCATGTTACTGCTAGCACTCACACTGCTGCTGTTGCTGTTACTGCTACCACTGCGCACCACTGCACTGCTAGTACTTGCGATCAGATCCTCTTCTGCTGCGTCGATACGCTGCTGTTGCGCACGCAAACTATTATCGCTAGCGATGGACGAACGACTGGAGGACCGGCGACCAATGTCGCTTAGATGTGTTGCTGATCGCAGATGCGCACTACCGTTGTCACCGTCCTGTACAGTGGAAATGGAAAGAGATGATTCGTGTGTAAGCATTGGGAGAAAAGTATTGACGACTAACACCAACACAAGCACGCTTTGACAGACGGAACACAAATACGTTGCAAGCGAACACTCCCTTATACTATACGGACAGGAACGATGGAACACTCCCTTATACTATACGGACAGGAACGATGGAACGGATGCACCAGTTCTGGTGGCAATGGCAAAGCTTTCTCGTTAGAACTTTAGCATACGCGTACTATGCATGATATTAGATGTTTTACGAAATTCGTGATGTTTTGTTGTTTTCCCCACCCCTCCCAAATTGTACACAAACAATAATGTAAGCTTGTGAATGATTTTTTTCACACACACACACACACACACACACGCACCTAATTGATTTAAAAAATGCAAAAAAAAAATCGAATCGATGTGTGAAGTTGAAAAGCTTGGTCATCAAATCCGAACGTCGAAATATAAACAGCGGCCCAACCTAAGCACCATCTTACACGGTGTGTATGGTAAATGTAACCTAGACTTTTAAATATCGTGAAATTCAAGAGTGTTGTTGCTGTACAATTTAATAAATACAGTTTATTCCATCTGAATTGGTACAACTTGATGTTTTTTTTTATAGTAAACAATATTTAACTACATTTTATAGCACTTGTATACAGCGCCACATTTCGTTACATTTCGCATACACCCAACTAAATTTATATTAAAATTATTTAGTTTAAAAAAAACCCCGCTTTGTCTACAACTAATCTACTGTATTACCAAGCTTCCACCTTAGCTCAAATGAACGCACACAAACGAAAACAGCCGAACAAATGCAGTGCACAAGAACAGAATGCAAAACCGGTTCTTCTGCCGGTTCGCGAAGCAAATCTTTATGACTTTACAACCCCGTCAGAATTCCAGATTGGCAACATCGGAGAGCCACCCGAGCTGCAAAGCAGACAGTTTCACTTCGACACACCCTTCACCAACACCCCTCCCCCCCTCCCCCCACACTCTTTACCTCGTCCGTGGCCGGTACAGTTTCTTCCGTGAGCTTAAAGGGCTCCCGCGGACCCGTGTACGGTGCGGTACGCTGATCTGCCACTGTTGTCCACCTTGCAATGGCACTTCTATGTGTTGTGTTTTGTTTGGTAGTGTAAACCATCACACCCACACCCGGTACATAATAAAATATGTCGATAAATATAGAGAAAGGATAAGAAATGAGGTGACGAGTAGTGTTGGGTAAAGTAGCATAATTTGGTGTGCTGTGCGCACTCGCTTGCACACCATGGTGTGCTGTGCGCACACCTAGCACTCCTAGCACAGTGCTAGCACACCTAGCACAGTGCGCACACCTAGCACACCTAGCACAGTGCTACCACACCTAGCACACCTAGCACAGTGCGCACACCTAGCACACTTAGCACAGTGCGCACACCTAGCACACCAAGCACAGCATGCATATAAAAAAGCAACTGAAGAAAAATCTCGAGAGTTGAACTCGGTTAGTTCAAAAATCTACGACGCAAGTCCGCTAGGTGTGCGCAATGTGCTAAGTGTGCTAGGTGTGTGCACTGTGTTAGCACTGTGCTGTGCTGTGCGCACTGTGCGCACAGTAGCACTTTACCCAACACTAGTGACGAGTTGCTGTCGAGGCTGGCATCATCATCTGGCACAAACGCACCTGGAACGGTTCAGGATTGTACCGCGCGTACTGACGGGAATGGGAACGGCACGGCTTGAGCTACGTACAAGCGCTGCCGGCAATCTTGGTGGAGTACTGATGTGCATCGTTCGCAACGAATGGGCCGAATTTGGGCGCAGCACTACGGAGGATTCGTCCGGGTTAGCAGCCGGGGTGGGATTTGGTTCGATCGCGTTGCTCCCCGGCAGGCTTCCGGTGGACGACGATATAATCGAATTACTGCGCGAAGAGTTCAACTGCAGGGCGGCCAAATCGGAACCAATGCTAGCTGAATCCGACTAAGGGAAATTGTTGTTGATAGAGGCTCATCAATAAACGTACACGGACACGCAAATGGACGGAATGTATTGTACAGTTGTAAATGTGTCCCCCGAAACCAACAGGATTCATATACCCGTGCCAACCAAAGTGCAAAACGCACGAGCTAACGAGCATTTTGAGAGTACACATACATACACACACACACGCGTGTACACTACCAAACTAGCGATATTACTACAGTGAGCAGCAATCGAGCGATCACACAAACACACGCAGCGACACGGCAGTAACCTCTGTTCCATCGCCGCATAGCAGATACTCCATGATCGAAACCTCGGGACTGTGGTCGGGGGAAGAGTCGGCTGTGGCCAGCGCATCCTGCCCAACCTCATCGTTTTCCGCGCTCGGGGCGATCGCTTCGCCGGCCTGCTCCTCGATTACGGCCACCCGGGACGCTTCAACGGGCCCCGTTTGCTCCTCCTCCTCCTCTTCCTCTATGTTATCGAATGAATCATTGTCGATGCTAATGTTGTCCATATCCTGGACGGGTCAACCATTAAATCCCGCGTGCATGCAAAAATCAAACCATAACATACGACGTTTACGTCCCGTTCATGCATGCACACACACACACACGGTGGATAACGTCCTTTGCCCCTTATGGTGGAAAAAAATGGATCCTTTCGCAAAAACCTGCCGCAATCTTACTTACCGTGGCACTGTCATCTACACTGATGTGTACGCGACGCTGGAATGCTACGTCCATATCGCTCTCCGCAATCGTTTCCATAGGCCTACGGTAAGAATATTAGGAGAACGTCAAAGCCAAAGCCAAAGTACACGTATCGGACGGCAGCGGACGATGCTATAAAATCCGTCCGGTCAGCTGTCAAAACCCCCACAAAATTTGGCCTACTGAGAGCCAACGCCGTTCGACTAGTATGCGATTCAATAGCGGACCGGGCTGAATCCCGTAGTAGTCGAACGTTATCGTATCTCAGTAGGACGATTTTTATAGCAGATTTGACAGCGGACCGGACGGATTTTATAGCATCGCCCGCTATCGTCCGATACGGGTACTTTGGCTGTAATGCAGGAAACGGATTGCACAGCCTAGCGCTTACACTGCCGTGGGTCTTTCCCACTGGGTGGATCGAGCAACGTGATTCACATAGTAAGTACGGCCATTCGCATCCTTACACCAAAATAGCCAGAAAACAAACCAAAACAGTTACACCGGTCATAGCGCATACAATTTATACAACCCTGTACAAAGCCGTACCGACACCCCGCACAAACTAAAATTCCATAACACCAACCGAAACCGAAAACAATACTCAAACAAACGAAATAACATAGAAATCATATGTGTGTGTAAAAAGAAGAAAAGAAAACAAACTCAAGCGTACCGAACTGACCTGCGCGGTCGCAGTGGGTAGCTCCGGACCGGTATCTCAACGCCCGGCCGTTCCTTCGGCAGCTGATCGAGCGATAGCTCGACCATGCCGAGAAAATCGTCGCGCGTCAACCGATTTTCATCGAACACCTGCAACACCAGCTTGTGTTCGGTGGGACTGACCGGCAGGATGAACTCTTCGTTCCACTTCGGATCGAGCGTGCGTTTCTTCGTTTTGGTAAACTTGGACAGGACGGTTGCGTCGCCGTTGATTTGGTTTACGTCAATGCGCACGTACGGGTCACTGGAAGAAAAC
This sequence comes from Anopheles maculatus, assembly GCA_002091835.1. Taxonomy (NCBI): domain Eukaryota; kingdom Metazoa; phylum Arthropoda; class Insecta; order Diptera; family Culicidae; genus Anopheles; species Anopheles maculatus. The sequence continues at coordinate 47,701 of KZ063292.1, forward strand.
CGAGCAGGGGGGAAAAGAAAGGCGACAGGCGTAAGAAAAATTAATTAGATTTTAGGACGAGCCGGTGGAGCGGCCGAGCTTTTCAGCGCCGTTGTTGCGTTCTTACCTCGCGCCAAATATATCCTTCTTTGCCAGCTGCAGCCCAGCAACAACCTTAATCCGCAGTCGGTACGTTCCATCGCTTGGCTGCACGGAGCGAGTAGAGGGAAAGGAGCAGCAAAAAAACATCCCGGATAGCGAGGATATGTATTAATAAATGGTTTAATAATGGTAAGAAGAAGAAAAAAAGCATCTTGTTATACTGCAAACGAGTCATGCTGGCTTTCCATGGGCTTTCTCCATCCACAGGCAAGAGGGAATGACAACAATTCAACCAGTCTGATGTTTTGCTTCGTTTTTTTTTGTCTCACGGTTGCACGTTTTGTTGTTGTGGGCCTGCGTGCGCTTTCAGGACAAACGCACCAAAAAAGAAAAACCGCACATGTAAAGCGAGCGACAGAACACAACGGAGCTCGTATGTTTTGGGTGCTTTTTTCGTTCCCTGTTTTTTTTTTTTTTGCCGTGCGCGGTAGAGTATGTTTTGTATGGATACGCGACTCATACGGTGCAGGCATTATAGAGTCTTTGCCTGCAAATGTCAAATGTGAATAGTCAATCGATTTTGCCGTGGAAAGAAGCGCTTTGCCAACTAACGCGCCTTTGGGCCCTAGGGTTTCCATTGGCCTGTGTTGTTGTTGCTGTTGTTCCTTGGTGGTGGTGCGTGGAAGGAAAGCATGACTCATTGTGTAGCAATTTCTGTCACCCTATTCTCCACCCATTCCCATGCTGCCATCTGCTGTGCACCTAGTACACAATGTGCAATGCTTATCGAGCCCTTCTCCCGTCTTTCATCATCGTTATTTTCGAAGCGGACCAAAAACGACATGTAAGACACGACGAGATGGGTTCGGCAGCGGCAACCGAGGGAGTTGGGGTTCGATAAGAGGCCTTTGCACGATTAACACCGTCGATCTAATCAGTGCAAACGGACACTGTACGGGGGATTCCAAGGAACTTACATGCTGTCCTTCCGTTGCAGCTCCAGCACCCGCGCTGCCATTTTCGTCTATGCTAGCCATGGCGAAATGCGGCGCACTGGACGAAGGAATGAATGAATTGGCGGTTCGCTAATGCGTTGATCGGTTGCTTGCTGTATGTTGATCGATTGATGCTCGTCCGTATTCTGCTCTGTTGTGTACGGGTTGATCGGGGAAGGGTTTGGTGTTATCCGGCGCGCAAACTTGACTCTATCTCTCTCTCTTTCTCTCACACACACACACACACGCACACCAACGGGTGGTCCGGGGATGCCGAGCTGGGTGGGTGTTATTTCACTACGGACAAATATAAGCTCCACACGGTCACATCGTCAAGGAACGCGTTCAGCTGCAACTGATGACAGCCGGACGCCTGAATGGAGCTTCTTTCTGCGATAACATCAAACGACGGCTACGCCTGCGAACGCTTGCATTAAATGCTTCTCAACAAAGAAAAAAACGCAGCACGAACAGAACCAACTGCACCGTAAATCACGGCCCGTTTCGAAATAAATGCGTGTACTTGCAATTAATGGACCAAAATTTCGTTTCTAATCTAATAAACACAGCGAGCTGTCTGTGTGCGCACCGAGTACAGGGAGAAAAAACGCAGGAGGTGCTTAGTAGCTGTTTACACGTTGCGGGCTGGGCTGTCTTGTTACTTTATTTCGCTCTATTAACATATACCATTGATGTACTACCGGCGGCCATCTGGCTTCACATTCACCCGATTGGCAGTTTCCGGTCGTGTAAGAAAATAAAGTAAATTTCTTTACTTTTCAGGCTACAAGTGCACGTGTATACATGTAGCGAGATTCGTGGTTTGACGTTTTCCAAAATAACAACACAGATGCCTTCACAGGGTGGCTCATGCAGAAGCCAAAGCGGAAACTGAAATTAATTTAAGAAAAAGTACGAATCAGCTAAGTTCTTCAATAGAAAGAAAGAAAGACAAATAATCTAGTTTTGGTATAGTACGAAAACATGTAAGTCTCACAGTTTTTATCACTTTTATACAGGAAAAATAACAGTTACATTGCGATCGTCCATATCAAATCACGTGAGCTGTCTCCACCGAACCACAGATGGCGCTGTTGCGTTGAATAACGATTCGTTGTAGACACGAATGCAGGCTTCAAATGCAATCATTCAGTTGCATGGTTGGTTCGATTTTTAAAACCAGTGACACGTGCAATAAGCGGTGTGTTTAGTGTCATCTGTATGCAACTGAATTATTGCATTTGTAGTCAGCATTCGCCTCTAGATGACACTACCACACCGCACTAAACGCACGGCCTCGCCCGATTCCCTGTGGATGTGTCTCGCTACAAATACAGCTCGGTAAGCATCCGATGAATGACGGTGAATCACTGGGTGAATTACGCACTCGTTCCACTGTAGTTCGGTAGTTCCTCTTGGTCCTAAGTTCGCACAAAGTGCCAATGCCTGTGCAAGCCTTTCCGGCCCCATCTTGAACAGTTCCGATACGTTATAAAACAAAACAAAAACTCCAAACAAACATATTTAAATAATAAAGTGTTTTATTTGTTCCACCAGTTGATAATCGTACACAGTACACTAAGCATCTAAGCATATACAACCCAATTCCGATATACATGCTTCGTCAAATATCAAGTCAACAGGTATAAACATTGCACGGATGGAGTTATCAACTAGCGGAGCAATTCGGCAATAAATAAATACCTGCCTCCTACACGTTCTCCTCGCTCTGCACACATTTTGTGCCTTCTATAAACAAACAATACTAAATTGAGCATAATTTCGCTTTGCTGACATTATTCGCAAACTAACATTACTACCACGGCTACTGATACTGTTTGCTACGCGATCGCGCGTATTGGATCGACTGGACTTACACGAGAGAAGAAAAACAAAAGCCGTCCCTTAACTACCAAGCAGTCGATCTTCAGTCTACTCTCCTTGGGCGGGCATGTAAGATGAGGAATATAAGGAAATAACCCCCTGGCTTACCAGGCAACTTCCCCTTCCATTCTCCTTGGCTCTAGGTCTTGGTTTTGTCGCAAAAAAGGCTTACTTACATTTTGTTTTTTGTTTTTTGTTTTCCTACGCAGTTTAGATTAAATAAATAAACTCTAAAACGGATTTTTAGTTTAATCTTTGTTAGTGTCACAAGACGGTTACGCTTCGGTGTTGCCGTGCGGTGCGATCCCGCACGATAACTATAGTTGTAGTATAACTTTAGCAAATACCGGCCGCCAGTAGTAATAATCGATTGATTAAATATAACGATAATCACCGGTAGTAATATAGATCAAATATAATACGGTGAACAGTTCATTCGAGATACTAGAAAACACGCACACCAAAAGTAATTTAACTACCAACCCCAGGGTCTTATAACAATAAACAGGCTGCTGTCTTGTTGCACACAATGGATGCGAAGCAGCTGTAACAATATGCTAATTGCGTACATACGCCTTCTATCTTCTATATCAAACAAACAAAAAATAACACCCTCGGAATCGATCAATGGTTTTCTCCCTTCTCGTACAGTTAATTATTGATTAATAAATATTGCAATAAACCCGAGAAGATGAGAAGGGATGAAAGAATTGTATGGAATGTATTCATATATGTGTATGTGTGTATGAGAGATAGTGTGTGTTGGATGTGTATGTGCGAGTGTGCGTAAGAATGAAATTAGGTTGATGAGGCTAATTCGATCGATCCTGATCGGCAACAACGCGCAAGCTTCCCACGTACGACGCGAGAAAGTATAGTGCGCGAAGAGGGGATTAACTAAACCTTACACAAATCTTCGATAAGATCTTACTGTTTTGCATAGAGAGACTTAGGACTGTGAGCTTGTGTGTGTGTGTGTTTGAAGTGTTGATGAGCGAATACTTCAACAGTTCACTGCTCTCTCACCCTCACTGGTTACTGGCGTTCAGATCCATCGGACGTACGGCAGCCGCTCCACCAACTACCGGCCCATTGTGCCGGGACCGGAACAGACGTAACGTCATCCACGTGGCGATCGAGTTCATCGGTGCGTTGTGGCTCTGCGTCCGATTCGCAATCATTTCCTTCTGCAGCTGATATCTGTACAGCAGCGAACCGGCAATCAGCGCGGAAATAATCGTCGCCGAAATAACCAGTATGAAGAGAATGCTAAAACCGGGCACTGGCATACAGATGCCGTAGACCACCTCTTCCGTAATCTTGCCCTGGAATACGGTCACCGCTTCCTGTTTGCTGTCCGGGTTGAACGCTAAATCCGCCTCGGAGATAACCTCGTAGATCCCGCTCACGCCAATGTCCGCCGAACGGGCCTTCCGATCGGTCACGCGCACCGAGCGTCGCTGGCGCAACCGTGACCCTGCCTGATTGTAGCTCTGGTTTTGCACGTCGTCCGCGTCGAGATTCAGGGCCCGTGGACCGGCGACAGCTGGCAAACCCATCCGCTTCTCGGCATCCATCTGGCGGGGTCCGTGCGGGAACTTATCGTCATCCATCGGCGTGCCCGGGCCAGGCATCGGCTTTGGACCCATCTGCTGCAGCTGCTGCGGTGGATACTTGCCCGGACCCATGCCCATACCAGGCATGCCCGGCATACCCGGCATACCCGGCATAACACCACCCACGGGCGGTCCCGGCGGTCCCTGCGATTGCTTCTTCATCATGCCAGGCATCGGCTTTGGACCCATCTGCTGCAGCTGCTGCGGTGGATACTTGCCCGGACCCATGCCCATACCAGGCATGCCCGGCATACCCGGCATACCCGGCATAACACCACCCACGGGCGGTCCCGGCGGTCCCTGCGATTGCTTCTTCATCATGTCTGCCGACATTGCCGAATGATCGCTCAGGAACAGTGACTCAATGTCGTCCATCGGTTCACGGTTGTGATGGTGGTACTGTAGGTAGCTATCCTTCTTCTTCGGTGGCTGATTCGGCATCGGTTTCTTGTACTGGTTCAGATGTTTCTCGGTGTGGATAATGTCGTCATAGTACACGTCCTGCCCGTTCATGCCCGAGTCCAGATCTTCCGTCGAGTCACCGGCCAAAATGTCGTTACTGTTCTGATTTACCAGCGTGTCCTTGCGCTCGAGCAGATCGTGCTGCTTCGGACCACCGGGCACACTCGGCGTACCACCAACCGGCGCCCCACTATGCTGGCAGTGGTCAAGGCAACCATGTCGGCAAATTTCTACCTTACACTTGATGTGCACGCTGAGCGCATCCGGGAACTTGAAGGCGTGGAAGAACGCGTACGTAATTACCGACGCCTTATCGTCCGGGGCACGCGCCTTCAGGAAGCGAGAAATCATCTTTGGCCGCAGCACACAACCGTACTCGTCCGACAGCTTAATCACGTGCCCGGCACCGTCCGACGCGACGCAGGACTTGACGCGCATGTCAAACTCGCCCCGGAAGTCGTTGATCGCGACAACCAGCGTCATGGTGGAACCGAGCGGTACGATACCACTCACAGCCGGTGCCCAAGGTCCCTTACCCTGCTGTATCTCCATCCAACAGTCCACGTTGTCACCTGCAACGAAAGTTCTGTAAGTATACAACGTCTGCACGCAGCACACCGCTCGCATAACGCAACGTACCTCGGAAGTCTAGCTGTATAACGTCCAGATCGGCAATGACCATCGGTGGTTTGGAGGCAGTTTTTTCGTAATCGTTGAACCACTCGCACCGCAACCGTTTCGCTTCGTCCCACACCTCGAGCAGATCCTTGTCGTACTGCACGACGACCGTGTTTTCGTAAAACTGCCCATTCAGGTCGGGTTTCGTGCCGCACCGCGAGTACGAGATGCGGAAGGTAAAGAACGTTTTGCCCGTCGATGGTGGCACGTAAATGCATCTCGGATCGCTATGCTGGCCTGTGAAAAGCGTTCGGTCGGGTTAGGATGTCAACAGCAAAAACCGTCCCCCACTGACTTACCTTTGGAGCTTACGATCCCTTCGAACGGTGCCGAAAACGACAGATGAACGTCCATGTGATCCTTGCCGCACATCACCTCCAGTGCCGTTATCGAGGGCATACCATCGGGACGTTCTACGGGCCATATTTCGTTCGTCGGAGCAGCTAGTTGAATCTATTGGTGAATGTATAACAGATGTTTTTTTCGGGTTAACGATGCAACCAAATTTGCGTCACGGTACTGTATTTGCAGCGTTAGAAAGGTCCTCCACCACCTATGCCCCAACCACACAACCGAAGTCAGCTAAATGTGTGCCAGGTGAAAACTAGTTCCTCCAGCTAGAATTATACCGGACACAGTGCGCGTTCGACCAACCGGTCTCGGGTCTATAAATTCCGATGCAATGTAGTGCGGCGAATGGTGTATGAAAAGTATCTCAAAGTATTCGTCGTGTGGGTCCCCCATACAGCTGTGTTGGTGTTAGCTCTAGCTTGTAGATAGTACAGTGGAGGTAGTACAACCTCGAAATGTTTGACTTCCTTGACTTCATTTACCAATAACTGGATAATCAGCCCTACGTTAATGTAAGCATATGGCTGCATCACTCTATCACCCCATTTGTGAGAGATGTCTCGAGTCATAAAATAGGCTCGAACGGCAACCAAAAACTGTCTCACCATACAAGGCATCCGACCCGAACCCAGCCAATAAAAGTAGGTTGAGCTGCTGTCATTAACGCAAAGATGGTTTGCTTTCTCGGTCTGATTCTGGCGTGACTGCGTCGTGCGTAAAGTTATGGCAGTGGCAATTTTATAGCGAGTGAGAGCCGTCGGGTGCGCCTCTCGTGATGCTCAATAATATGTGTTCTTCCGAGATTTCCGACTGCCAAACGCCGACGCGGAAGCATCCGCCAGGGAACGGAAATTTATTGTAGGCCGGCGTTTTAATTATACTTTCATTTTTCATTACTAATGGGATTCGATTGCTTCGGTTCCAACCCGGCACATCTCACTTCAGTTCGTGCCCCATTCGTGCTTGCCGGATCAACCGGACAGAACCAACTTGTAACGAAATACCCACCAACACTCACACTCGCACTCGCAGTTGCTGCTTACATTGGGTTGGGTCGTGTTTTCTAGATGCGTTTTCGATCGCCTCTCATGCCTCTTATTATTGTGTGTGTGTGTTTTTTTTAATCCGCTTGATGCTTCTCCGGTCGCTACTGCGGGCCCAGCGGCTTTCTAGCTTACTGCAGCCATCTTTCGCTGCAGTTAACCACGAGAAAGGTGAAACAAGCTTCGGCGAAGACAACACGCTTGCGGTGTGAGTGGGCTGGCGAGAACAGGTTGAGAGTTTGGGAATTGGTAAAGGGGCATTCGAAACAACAGCAAAAAAAGGCCCCACACATATCATTATCGGGATGTCGGAATTTTAATTTATTTCTTCATTGTTCAGCGGTAGACCTGGTGCTGGACCAAACCCAGCCGTCATATTGCGTGAAATTGGAAGCAATTGGGATGTATATTACCTCTCACCGCGTCAACTTGGGATGCAGACGAACGCATTTACACAATTCTATGTAATTTGTGGCAGCATGTAGTATGGAAGAGGCACATTAGATTGATTAGAGTTTCTGATACCTTAAGATTGTTAGTTGTAAGTACACTACTGTTTGAGGACTTCCAAGGCCACAGATGGGCTGCTTACGGTAAGGGTTATTTCAGCTCCTTCCAGCAGCTGATACTTACCAGGTAGCATAGTGCAATCAGAATGATTCGGTGGGCCCACATCGGGTTAGGACCCCTACCCGCGCTCCACATGTTTGGAGCCGTTAGATGTGACTGATCGGTGAGATGGAAGCGAGTCGAACTCTTTGGATTGATTGATCTGTAAAGATACAGCCGAAAGAAAAACATCGAATTGGTAAGAAGATTTAAATAACATAAATAAATAACA
>KZ063293.1:6335-29931 GCA_002091835.1 Anopheles maculatus
AAAAAGCATCTATCTGCTCACACTAATGCTCCTAAGTAACATAAGTGTGGTCATGTGATTGAATAGAGCAAGAACAGGTCGATATTGCTATCCGTCCAATGGTGCAAAGCTGGAATGGCTTCCCGTTTTTATCCCTTACCCGAAACCGGTGGACTGTTGCGCGCGTCGTCCGTGTGCGGCATGGCTTCGAGCACCAGAATGTGCTACGCACTGGAATGTGGCGCCGTTTCGAACCATCACCGACCCGACCTGCTCAAAAACCTCCCAGCTGCTCTGGAAGTTCGTGGGATGCGATGGAGTGAAAGGAACCATGATAAAGACCAGACCGAGCGATAGCTCCGTTTCGTTTTTTCTCACCCCTGCCGACTGAAGTGTTTCACAATTAGAATGCGTTTCGCATTATCCTTTTCCTATTACATAGGCTAACACCGAGCGCAAGTTGGCGAGAGTGGTGGAGAAGGATAGAGGCTGCTAGAATCCTTTCGATTCCGCAGCACCAAACATGCATTTCCGCGAGAGCCCATCAGTGCCGATGATGATGATGATGGTCGAAAGGAGAAAAAGCCTTACGGGATGAAAAACCCCACCAAAGAGCAAAAGGGATCTATCCTGACCGACAGAACGGCAAACGGCTCAGTTACCAGCGGGAAGTCGTAGCGTTCGGTTCAGTAGACCAGAAAAAGGATCCTACCGCTCCAGATCCCTGTATCAGTGCTCGGTGCTCAGTGGATTCTAGGTGGGCTTCAAAAAACCACTGATCGGAAGCTTCAGTGAGATCTAGGTGATTAGTGTTTCATTAAAGGGATCCGTACGTTCTATTGCATGTGAAATGAAAGTGAAATGCAAAAACGCTCAGTGTAGTTTTTAAAATTCGCACTTCGAACTGTGGATTCTATTGTGAAGTGAAAAGTGAATTACAAAAAAATAGAATAAACTCAATTTAGTGTTTTAAAGGAAGCTTGATGGTTGCAATATAAAATGTGCATGTGATCTGTTAAATTAAACCTGTGAAATCAGAAGAAGAACTGCAACACAACATGTCCAAATGTTTAAAAGTAATAGAAACACCCCATGTGAACATATTAAGAAAAATAAAATATACAAGCTAGAATACAAAAAAACATCGGCAATTTTTCTCAGTGTAGTGTGACTAAGCGCAACACGGACGACGCAGTGTATCGCTATCTGATAGTAAAATTTATAATTAAACAATGAAATGGTTTGACCTTTAGGATGATTTCTCCATGACGCACTAGCTTCAGAAGACTCGAATAGAAATCTATCAAGTTCGGCACACGGTCACTAACGACCGGGATTAGATTTATTTGGCCCAGTTGAGTAACTGTAGACCACTAATAAAATGCTTCTATAGCTTCGTGGAACGTGTACCTACGGTCGGTGACTATCATCCAGATGTGCATACTGTACATCGTGGCTTGTTGCCAACCAGTTGGTCGCTATTTTATAGGGTCTTTAGCATCATTTGGTAACAAGCCGTGGTAGGATTAATTACTAACCACTACCGCTCGGTCAGCTCTAGCGCTGTTTACAGTTCCGGAAGAATCTCCGTATTGTAATTCGATACCTGGTACCATAGGAACAACGAAACGCCATAACAACTGCCAGAATACGGATGAAATGTGTGTTGCCGCTTTTGACGCTTGATTACTTTCCGCAGATTCATAAATCGCCGGCTTTAGAGCGCCCAATATGGACAGCAAAGAGTTCCGACGCCGCGGTACCGAGATGGTCGAGTACATCTGTAACTATCTGGAAACGCTCGAGCAGCGGCGCGTTACACCGTGCGTAGAGCCGGGCTATCTTCGTCACCAGCTACCGGACGAAGCACCGGAAGAACCGGAACCGTGGGAAAAGATTATGCAGGATGTGGAGGATAAGATTATGCCGGGCGTTACGCACTGGCAACATCCGCGCTTTCACGCGTACTTTCCGTCCGGGAACTCGTTCCCCTCGATACTGGGTGACATGCTGAGTGATGGGATCGGTTGTATCGGGTTTTCCTGGGCGGCCAGTCCGGCCTGTACCGAGCTGGAGACGATCGTGCTTGATTGGTTGGGTAAGTTTCCGCGCCAACGATATACCAATTGACCTTAGGAACATACCCTTACGAATCGAAAGCGATCGCGAATAAGATCAAGTGCTACTGCTGATCGTATCGAAGCGTTTACTGTTAAGCGTTTATTAGTTTTAATTTCGCCCCATTGAACGATATCCGTCTGCGCCATCACGTCATAACAGAAGAGTGACGCCCGAAGACGAATGACGTTTCTGTCAAATGCTTAGTAACCCGTCGCCTGCCGATCGTCGATCACTCCCTCGAGGGAGGTGTGTGCGTATGCTCGAACAGCACAGACGAACGCATGCGAATCAAAATAAATCATACACATTTCACCAACATCTCGCTCAACCGTCGTCATCATCATCACCAAAACAACACACACGAGCACCACGAACACGAGCACTGGGAGGCTTGCTTGTTAGGTTCAGCAAGGTCAGCTGTACATGCAAGGAATCGAATATTTTTAGATCAAACTTTTGTGCCAAAAATAGCTCCCGGTGAATGTTGCGTTACTCGTACAGGCCTTCGCATCATTCGACACCAATTATTTAAACAAACTCGCTGAATTGAGCTTTTTTTTTCGTTGTTACTGTTCCCGACTACGATTGACCACCACACCACCACCATTCACCATTTCTGCATCTCGTGACGCTCGAAGAAACCTCTCAATTTCAGCATTCGATTCCGAAGTGATGACGAAGATCAACAAATCGGGCTTATTTCACGTTGCGCTATTTAGTGGTAGCGTGTGTCAGCAGGATGAAGATTAACGGCTGTACGGGGCGAGGAAACAATTTATAGCCGACGACAAACAAGTTTGTTTGGACATGTTTAACTAATTTGTGGTAAATTATAGCTAAATAATAAGGAGCAGATGCAACCTCGTAGCGAGCGCTGGGGAAGAGCTATCAAGTTAATGCTAATTTGCCACCTAATGGCCTGTTGGAAGTTGAATGTTATTAGAATTTCATCTCCAGTTTATACCAAATATCTCATACTAATATCTCCTAAAAAGGTCACCCATTTTCTGCCGAGCTATTCATGATCGTTTGTCGGCACATCCTCTGATACCATCATATTAACATGTATATTTGAAAAATAATTGAAATTCTTCACACGTGATTCATAGAAACTCACGCACATATGCTTGGATTCCACCGTAAATGCCCACGCCTGGATGGGAGCAATCCATTCAATCGTCAGCAAACCGTATCCTACCACAAACTCTAGCATCGTCTCGGAACGTTCATCCAAAAATCATGCCTCATCCCAAAATAACCGAGAACCGCAAGCCATCAAAAGACACCGAGACGCCAGCAAGCGACACGTTCGCCTGCCAGCGCCTCTCATTACCATAAATAATCGATGATAGAGTAGCGCCGAATGTAAATCGACCGTGTGGTGTGGTAAGGAAGTTAAACAGAGCGTATTACAATTTGCTTTCACGACTTCTAGGCGCGCGGTCTTGTAGCGCTTTCCACGTTCCACTTGTTGCGTTGTTCGGTGCAAGATTTTTAATGGTGTGAGCCGGAAAAATAAAACATCCCGAAGACGTTTATACAAGAATGATGAAATTTTAACCACTTGTTACTCCATTAACAACCATCGTCAACTGGAGTTTCCCGTTTTACATGGGGCCCGGGTAGTCCCGGAGATGATAAATTACGTTTTAATTAGATCCAAGCGATGGGGAGTTTTTCATTTTCTCGGCCACACTTGAAGAACGCGCGGCTCGATGTCACTCTCCAAACCTGTTTCGGACACTCTGTCCTTTGAGTACCTATCGGCGTACCTGGGACTAAAATTGGATCTTATTCTACTAACTCTCACCTCGATAAACACTAATTAGCTAAGTAGTTACGCGAGAGGTCCTCTCTACAATTTATACACCCCTAAAGGATTCTCAACTTCTGAAACACTCTCTCACGCCAAGAATGGTCACTTAATAGTAAATATTTTATCTGACGCTTCTTCTCCTGCATTTTCTCCAGGCAAAGCAATTGGACTGCCTGATTCATTTCTTGCCCTCAAGCCTGGCAGCCGTGGAGGGGGCGTAATACAGGTAATCAAGCCCCTAGTTCCAGCTGTTTTCATCGTCCTGTGTATCAACACGTACCCCAACAATTGCTATTCCAATTTTCCAGACGTCCGCATCGGAGTGTGTGTTGGTAACGATGTTGGCCGCCCGGGCCCAGGCCATCAAGTATCTGAAGCAGCAGCACCCGTTCGTCGAGGAGGGCCACCTGTTGTCCAAGCTGATGGCGTACTGCTCGAAGGAAGCGCACAGCTGCGTTGAGAAAGCGGCCATGATTAGCTTCGTGAAGTTGCGCATCCTGGAACCGGATGAAAAGTGTTGCTTGCGGGCGGACACACTGATAAAGGTGAGTGGAAATCGGCGATACAACCATTTATGGAGATAGTAGAAATCGGTTAAAAAAGCAATATATGTATTTACACATCGCTAGCGCGCTTACGTAGCAAATCCGAAAATGTGTCCATGACACCATCCGGCTACGGTAAACAAGAAGCGCAGAGATGTTAAAAGGCGTATTTTGGATCAGTTTTCACGCGTCCTCGGAAAATGCTTCGCACCAAACTAGCCGTGCTGGGATGTTATTGTCGGTGTGGAAGTTGTAAACATTGGGGTTGCTGTTGTGACTCATACGACGCTAACGCAATCCTATCTTTCCCTAAAATTTCACCATTTACCCGTCTTCTGTTTAGTATATTTATCTTTAAAACTTCAAAACAATTTTACAATATTATCCTCTTAATCGGCTAAACGTGCCTGAAAGTTGAGCACCACAATCTGGCATGCGTCATTGCGAGCTTCGCGACGTCGCCTTTCGATGCTCGTCCAGTACTCGGTGTGCCTGTTGCTGACCATGCTCGAATCCGGCAGCAAAACCTTTCCGGTAGCCCTCGTCAAAATTGCGCTGATAATGCACTTGCCGCCCAGTATCGATACCATCCGCGTAGGCGGCCTTAATGAGTGGTTCAGCAAGTCGTTTGGCATCCCGTTTCGATATCTCAAAGTCTTCCTCCCGATCCATTAGCCTTTTTTGCGTGGCGCGTTGAAGCAAAGGAAAGATCGATGGGAGAGAGGATTTTGATTAAAGCACACTTTCAAACAAACGTACTGAGGCGATTGCTTTTGTTCTAAGAACATGATCTCAGTTTAATCGATTTTGGACTGACATAATATTGAAAACAAAACCTCGAGATGATTAATCACGAATGCAAAATACATATCACCTTAAGGCACAAGCTCATCCGTAAACTAACGTTACAAATGGCAGTGAAATTTCAAACAGTTCCAGACTGTTTTGTTTTGTAGCAAAACAACCTTTTGATTGAATACGTTTTAGCAAAGCCTTATTGCCACCGACTTTTACTCTCTCTCTCTAACGTGACTTACTTCTAACGTGCGCTAAACCCTAACTCATCAAAAATACATTAAAAATAGATGATAAAGAAATACGTGCCGAGACAAAACGCAAATCAAAACGGTCCATCACCAGGTCAAACGAAAAGGTTAATGGTAAAACCGTCAAATTAACCATAAATTTACTTAGCGGCGTTTCTCTACCCCCAGTGCGATAGTCAAAATGGCAAAAGCGTTATGAGTGCCCTGTCCTACCAAGAATCAATTCTAGAAGAGCGTTACTTTGCACAGCGACTCAATAAAACATCCATCCATGTCAGTCAATTCTCATAAAAGGCATACTTTTTAAACCTCCATAACGTATAATTTGTCCATAACAATGACATGGAGTTTATATTTTAATACAAATATCTTAGCAGCTACTGCCAAGGTTATGACTATTCCTCATTCTTCTCTTATTGTTGTCCTTTCGTACGAATTCAATTCTTCAGGCAATGGAGGAAGACGAACAGCAAGGTTTGATACCGTTCTTCGTGTCGACCACGCTCGGTACAACTGGTTCGTGCGCATTCGACGATCTGGGCGAGATCGGTGAGGCACTGCAACGGTTCCCAAATGTTTGGCTGCACGTCGATGCCGCCTACGCCGGCAATGCGTTCATCTGCCCGGAGCTCAAGTACCTGCTGAAGGGCATCCAGTATGCGGATTCGTTCAACACCAACCCGAACAAGTGGCTGCTGACGAACTTCGACTGTTCGACACTCTGGGTGCGCGATCGCATCCGTCTGACGTCGGCACTGGTCGTCGATCCGCTTTATCTGCAGCACGGCTATACCGATTCGGCGATCGATTACCGGCACTGGGGCGTACCGCTGAGTCGCCGGTTTCGCTCGCTCAAGCTGTGGTTTGTTCTGCGCAGTTACGGTATATCCGGATTGCAGGCGTACATCCGCCATCACATTGATCTGGCGAAGCGATTCGAAGCGCTCGTGCTGAAGGATAGTCGGTTCGAGGTGTGTAACGACGTAAGGCTGGGGTTGGTTTGCTTCCGGCTGAAGGGAACGGATCGGATCAATGAGAAGCTGCTCAGCAGCATTAACGCGTCTGGCAAGCTACACATGGTACCGGCATCGGTCAACGATACGTACGTCATACGGTTCTGTGCCGTTGCACAAAATGCCAAAGTGGAGGATATTGGTGAGAAAAAAGCTCACTGGTGGAAAAAAAAACATTTCAGTTGCTTCGACCAATAATCTCATTTTGATTCCTATCCAGATTATGCCTGGGACGTCATTACGGACTTCGCTTCGGAAATACTGGAGAAGGAACAGGCGGACGAGGTCAGCGAGATCGTCGATCGACGCAAGACGCACACGCTCGCCCAAAAGCGGTCGTTCTTCGTACGCATGGTTAGCGATCCGAAGATCTACAATCCGGCCATCAACAAGGCTCAAACGCCGCACCGTATGTCCACCGAGTTAACTTCACCCGGACATGATGGTACTGTAGTCACCGTACAGTCACCCAAGTATGTATCACCCAACTATCCACCGAAGTGTGACGATTTTCTGCTAAGATTTTTCTTCCTCATTCATGTTCAGGACTCCCGGATCGGCCACCTGGATTAGTTGGCCATTGGCATTCCTTTTCGCATCGGCAGATGATGGAACGAAAAATGATGTCACACTGAGGTAACAACGTTCACGAGATCATCTAGCCAACCTGATTCGCGCTTCTCCAAAAAGTGCATTAACACATTAATAACTCTCACTTTACGTACGCAGATTCCGCCACCTTGACACCATGATGCGACTATCGGCGTCGCGCCGTAACTCCGCCACCGGCGGTTCATCTCCATCGCCCGAAGGAGAGAACGGTATTACCCTGCTGAAGTCGCCCAAAAAATCCCCTATCCTAATGCGAAAGCGTGGCTCATCGCCGAATCCACCAGCGGCAGGTACGAACAATGGTTCGGCTAAGTAAAACCATCGCACTCTACACACCATGATGAAAACTAGCTTTCTCGTGACTCTTGAAAACTAATGGGAGACATACCTTAAAACAGCTGGAGCAATACCCGCAATGAAACAGCTATTTTAACACTTAAATCAAGTAACACTAATACAACAACCTTCCTGATACATCATGTTGAAAGATAGTAAAAAGAGTTTAAGAACCAGTGATCCTACCCATGTCAGATCTATGCAAAATCGATTCTGCGAAAAAAAACTATTCACTCTCAAATTCTCACTAGAACGAAGAAAATGTAAACCCGGGTAGGTGATCTTGTCCGCTAGACATAGACAAATGTTGAACTTAACTTTGCTGTATTTATTCCCAACCGCACAAATAAACACAAATGATCGAATCGCATAAGCTGCTCAAATGCCGTCAATTATATGTAGTACGACACGTGCACCGAAATCTCTACTTCGCACACTAAGTGGACGCGCTCAGTCTGTTATGACAGGGGTGGTGGTTATAAACTACAGACGGACGAACCGTATTTTCTCGATACTCGCGATCCCATTAATAAGGTAAGTACATCTCTTACCGCGCGAAATGTACTGTTCGGAATGTTTACCAATGGCAGTGTGGAGTGATCATAATGTTTACCGCCTAAGTACACACGACCGATTTGTGCCGAATTCCAAGATTCGAGAAGCTCCACATTCCATTCGAGATAGGTCAGGATTTGCGGACGTCTAATCCTCTCGGCGTCAATGAAAGACGTCACGCTCAAAGTGAGCTAAGTTCCTTCCAGCGTGAACTACACTTGCATACTACTAGTGCTGTGAGGCATACCAGTCGTAAGGATTGCTCGTGCGTTCATTTACCTCAATGAACTCCAAATTTAGCACTTCAATAGCAAAACATTCCTCCGTGCACTGGTGGACCAAACTCAAACCCCCCAAAAAGCTGCGCAATTGAATGCAACGATCATCTTTGGCAGTTGTAGTCGTGGAGGTACTCACGGTTATCAACCACAAGACGCCACAATTATGCTGGCAAATTATTGTTCAGGGTGTGTTCCGAAAAACAAACAAATCCCGCTTGTTCATCTTATCATACACACACACGCATAAGGTCACTGAGGTAACTGTAACTGGTCAAACTGAGGATCAGCTGCGATCGGCAAGGTTATCGAGAATCCCATTATCATTGCCACAGCTTGTTTCGAGTCACAAATAACTACCGCGCACCAGACATGTAGCTGTTTTGGGAATGTCAGTACCCAAATAGCTTTCAATCACGTTAGTTTGCATGCTCTCGAAACCAGTGAATACTAAAAAACATGCTTCCGAAAACGCTAGTGATCGTTCTGGTGGTTGTGACAGCTGTTAACGCTGAAAATCCCAGCCAAGTGGATGCACCGGATGCGCTCGACTTCTCGTACGCCCGGCTGTGGCGTTACGCACAACAACAGTGCAGCTTAAAAGGCATCACGCCGACGGCTTTTACCAACTCCTGGTTAGGGGTGCGTCGCTGTCTCAGGAACACATTGGATGTGGTGCAGCTGAACGAAGACTCGATGAGGCTGGATGTTGGCAATCAGGAAGAAATTCTAAGCCGGTAAGGTTATCATGCAACGGGCACATTAAGCTACTGTTTAAGCGAAATCACCATCTCACAAAAGCCACTGTCCGGATCTGTTCGAGGGCATCAAGTGTTTCAATCCCTTCATGGACATGGTAAAGGGATGCGTAACCGAGGAAAGCTACGAGATCTTCCAAGCCTTGCAAAATTGGTTCCTGGACATTCTGGAGTATCTGTGCGAAAATAATGGCGCTCACGTTGGTAGGTGTGCAAATGGCAAAACCTTGCTCCGAACATCTGGAGAGTTTAATATAACTTGTGTCTTCTTATCTATTTACGCTTGCCCCCTCTTTTTTAAAGAGTATGATAAGCAGAAGCATGACGCCTGTACACGTGAGATTAACAAGTACATTATTACCTGTGCGGCAGAGAACTTGGTCGCGACGCCGGAGGTAAATCGTAAAACGCTCACTGAAGAGAACTGCAGGTATGTTGTCCAATATACAAGTGTATGAGCTTAAGCTCCAAAAACGAACTAACTGCCCTTTCCGTCGATTTTCCAGTGCTCTCGCTACAGCGAAGGATTGTCTGCTGGGGAAGCTAAAGACCTGCGGTGTTTTCGCGAACGGAGCTCGATTGTTCTACGAAAACTTCATCCAAATTACCTCGTGCAAAAATTATAGCCCCAAAACGGAACGAAAATAAATGAGCTACCTTCGAAAATGGATCACTTTTTTGTGTCTTCACATACCTGACCAGCGTCACGTGTGAAACCGACGATCGTAACTCACACGTAAGCGATCATTCAAAGTGACAGAAAATGGTGAAATTGTAGCGAAAATTAGGCAGATGATTCATCGTGCGATCGTTCCATTTTCTGCTCACGTCCACTGCCAAACCGGTTCCAGCAATTTGGGGTTCCTCCAAAAAGGCACGTGCCACCGTACACGGTGTCCGAACAATTGAAAGCACGATCACCTTAAAATGGTTAATTTGAGCAAAAAATTGATTTTTCCCGCTGTTGCCAATGACCTTCCGTAGCATTTGCCATTGGGTCAGTTCGTATCGCATGCTCGACAGTTACATCTCTCTGACATGTACTCACGAGACACAAGACAGTTGGGTGACGTCTAAATACCGTTGCCTTATCGATGTTCACCATATCTGTGGTGCTCACTTTCTTCGTCCCAACAACCATTCTGTCACACGAAGCACCTACCGAAGTTGATGACGAAACGAAGCGAAAATATTACTCAATTGGCACCGTATCTCCTCGTGGTCACAGCGTTCACAAAACGAAACATCCATCAACCGTTTCTGTAGTTCCCTCCTCCTGCAACAAAAAAAACCGGTCACCAGCGGAATTTCCTGAACGGATCTCATGAACTCCATTCTCTGTCCTCTCAGTACATTTTGGATACCTTTTTTTTAACAGCATCCAAAAGTCCCATTCATAAAAAGAGCCGATTACTCGCAGCAGCAACATTGGGCGGTAATTGATCTTTAAGCTTTGCCCCAGCGGATCCGTACATAATTCATCCGGTACGCTTCGCGGATCACCCAGACCCGAGGTGCGAATGACGCATCCACCATGACGTAGCAGATATTTGAACAGTCTTTAAGACCACAAACCACCACCGCCTTTTGGCCGCTCAATCAAGGTAGACAGGTACGGAGTTTTTTTTTCGATTGTCTACACACGAAGAGAAACTCCCATTGAGATGTTTGCACTAAGGAGGGGTTTTTCTGTATGCTTGAACCCATGCCGACATGCCGACAGTTTGCCAAAACTTTGTCGTCAGCATGTGGATCCACGCGGCTTGCCCGTGGAAGGTGTTGGACTTTGGAATGTACACGGATATAAGTCGACTTCTTTCGTCGCTTTCCAACCCTCCTTGTGGCAGAACATCCAGTGATTCGTGGCCAGTCTTTACGGTGAAGAGTATGTAAAATATCACAACAATGACTAGAAAGGATGTCGAAAGCCATGACAGGATATGATTTTTCAGGGAGAGTTTGACGTATTGCGCCTGCAGATCCTTTTATGCAATCCATGACAGTGAGTATATTAAATTTGTCTAGCGTGAATAATGTTCCCGGAAGCGAAACAATGGTAAATTTCGCAGAATGTCTCTTTTTTAGCTCCTATTTAAAAACTATTCCAATTATCTAGCCTAAATATCACTTCGCTCAATTTTTAAGCGACCTTTAATGGTATGTACAGCACGCGAAACGCAAAAAACCTTACATCCAACTATGGCTCTGTTTGTTTCATTACTCACAATAGAACAAGCGTCATGCTGCAACCATTCACCTGTAACACCAGAACGGAGCGTTGGGCTTGTGTTTTTCATTTCGTACTCTTTTCAAAAGCTTCGTCACTAGCTTCTACAATGCACTCGATTACTACAACGAAAAAGAGCAGCTTGCGACCGTGCACTAAAAATCGTGTGTGTAACGATCGGTTGGCAGCAGAGAAAAAATGCAATCCCGTGCCATCGCCCCTGCCGATTGAGTTAAGTCGCTCGTTATTTGCCTTAATTCGATAATGATTGTCGCGTACTGTTGCCCGCGTTAATAGTACTGGACAGTGTGAAGCTAGAGTTCAGTAGCAGACCAAACCCACTGGCGGCCACGTACACGAACACGAACCTTGACGTTCCCTGGATCAGCAGCAACACAAATACAAATCTGGGGTGTTGGGTGTCACAGTTCCATCCAATTTAGATCAAACGCCATCAAGTGATCTTTCTGACGCACCAGTCAGTACATTGCGCTCGATCGAAGTGATTGCACACTCTGTGCTCTTTGCATAACAGCATCCGAAATGAAATTCGTGTGCTGTGGAGTAGCTTTCGGCGTGTTGTTGCTGCTAATATCCGTATGCAGTGCGTTACCGAAAAATGTCTCAGAAACACCAGATACAGAAACGCTAGACGGTCCACCGTTCCTAGCAGACCTGCGTGACCAGTGTCGCAACACGACCGGAGACGATCGAACGTTCAACGAGCTGAAGGAACACATCTCAACCGATCTTCCGAAATGCTTTATGGCCCACGTCAATATGGAGCAGTTGAAAACGGACACCACAAAGCTGGAGGAGAAAGAAAAGCAGAAACTATTTGAAAAGTGCGTCCAAGTTGTATCGATCAGTTCATACCTGTATTCATGTTTTGTCCACTCTTTGTGATCGTTACAGAATTTGCGAACAGATTAATGAATCTGTCACCTGCTTAACACCGGTCAAAGCTAAGCTGGAAAACTGTCTGGACGAGGAGGATGTAAAGATTATGGAGCAGGTTGTGGCTACCATACCGGAAGCATTAAACATGGCGTGTACCAACAGTGGCGCTTTGTTGCAAAGTATGTAGAGTTGTCTTCACATCAAGGTACAACTTACATTATATGCTTCCCTTTACATCCTGATGTAGAATTCACTGAACCAGCGTATCGGTCCTGCGCCATGGAGTTACCACCAATGATAGAAGAGTGTACTAGCGAGCTTCCCGATAGTATGGAAAGTTTACCATTTTCTCAATATTCCGATAAACAGTGCGAGTAAGTGATCATATGAATTCATTTCAATACTATTAGGCAAATAAGTACAACCAAAACCAAACCAAAACCATTGAATTGTCGATTTGCAGAGAAATCTACAGCATGAGAGACTGCTTCACGCGAAGAATCAACGAATGTGGAGCGACAGGCTACATGGATTTCTTCATTCTTTTCTACCGGAAATTGCTCGCCCTAACTCCATGCAAATAGTGCGGTTATGTTGGTCTTTCGGGCCGACATCGATTCATCATGTCTAATCATCCACCAGGTGCAAACTAATAAATGCTGTCTTTGAACTTTCAATTCTAAATGACTCACAGACAAGACTGCTCTATCTTTTTTATTTATGCATGATGCATGTGGAGTTTCCAGTACATGACCTCCAAAGAAAGTGCTCAGTAGCAATGCCATTTACCAACAAACGATGACAGGGAATACCCCTGCAGCCATTACTAAGCAATGTAAAATGCGTGGAATGTAAAAAATCCATCCAACAATTACCTCGCGGCAGTCTGGAAACGGTTATCAAAGCACCAAACAGTGTTACATCGATAAACTTTTAAGACTCAATCGACAGACACACACACACACACACACACGCAAGCTACACATGGTACCGGCATCGGTCAACGATACGTACGTCATACGGTTCTGTGCCGTTGCACAAAATGCCAAAGTGGAGGATATTGGTGAGAAAAAAGCTCACTGGTGGAAAAAAAAACATTTCAGTTGCTTCGACCAATAATCTCATTTTGATTCCTATCCAGATTATGCCTGGGACGTCATTACGGACTTCGCTTCGGAAATACTGGAGAAGGAACAGGCGGACGAGGTCAGCGAGATCGTCGATCGACGCAAGACGCACACGCTCGCCCAAAAGCGGTCGTTCTTCGTACGCATGGTTAGCGATCCGAAGATCTACAATCCGGCCATCAACAAGGCTCAAACGCCGCACCGTATGTCCACCGAGTTAACTTCACCCGGACATGATGGTACTGTAGTCACCGTACAGTCACCCAAGTATGTATCACCCAACTATCCACCGAAGTGTGACGATTTTCTGCTAAGATTTTTCTTCCTCATTCATGTTCAGGACTCCCGGATCGGCCACCTGGATTAGTTGGCCATTGGCATTCCTTTTCGCATCGGCAGATGATGGAACGAAAAATGATGTCACACTGAGGTAACAACGTTCACGAGATCATCTAGCCAACCTGATTCGCGCTTCTCCAAAAAGTGCATTAACACATTAATAACTCTCACTTTACGTACGCAGATTCCGCCACCTTGACACCATGATGCGACTATCGGCGTCGCGCCGTAACTCCGCCACCGGCGGTTCATCTCCATCGCCCGAAGGAGAGAACGGTATTACCCTGCTGAAGTCGCCCAAAAAATCCCCTATCCTAATGCGAAAGCGTGGCTCATCGCCGAATCCACCAGCGGCAGGTACGAACAATGGTTCGGCTAAGTAAAACCATCGCACTCTACACACCATGATGAAAACTAGCTTTCTCTTGAATCTTGAAAACTAATGGGAGCCATACTTTAAAACAGCTGGAGCAATACCCGCAATGAAACAGCTATTTTAACACTTAAATCAAGTAACACTAATACATCATGTTGAAAGATAGTAAAAAGAGTTTAAGAAGCAGCGATCCTACCCATGTCAGATCTATGCAAAATCGATTTTGCGAAAAAAACTATTCACTCTCAAATTCTCACTAGAACGAAGAAAATGTAAACCCGGGTAGGTGATCTTGTCCGCTAGACATAGACAAATGTTGAACTTAACTTTGCTGTATTTATTCCCAACCGCACAAATAAACACAAATGATCGAATCGCATAAGCTGCTCAAATGCCGTCAATTATATGTAGT
This sequence comes from Anopheles maculatus, assembly GCA_002091835.1. NCBI lineage: Eukaryota > Metazoa > Arthropoda > Insecta > Diptera > Culicidae > Anopheles > Anopheles maculatus. The sequence goes on from KZ063293.1 coordinate 20,776, forward strand.
ACGACACGTGCACCGAAATCTCTACTTCGCACACTAAGTGGACGCGCTCAGTCTGTTATGACAGGGGTGGTGGTTATAAACTACAGACGGACGAACCGTATTTTCTCGATACTCGCGATCCCATTAATAAGGTAAGTACATCTCTTACCGCGCGAAATGTACTGTTCGGAATGTTTACCAATGGCAGTGTGGAGTGATCATAATGTTTACCGCCTAAGTACACACGACCGATTTGTGCCGAATTCCAAGATTCGAGAAGCTCCACATTCCATTCGAGATAGGTCAGGATTTGCGGACGTCTAATCCTCTCGGCGTCAATGAAAGACGTCACGCTCAAAGTGAGCTAAGTTCCTTCCAGCGTGAACTACACTTGCATACTACTAGTGCTGTGAGGCATACCAGTCGTAAGGATTGCTCGTGCGTTCATTTACCTCAATGAACTCCAAATTTAGCACTTCAATGGCAAAACATTCCTCCGTGCACTGGTGGACCAAACTCAAACCCCCCAAAAAGCTGCGCAATTGAATGCAACGATCATCTTTGGCAGTTGTAGTCGTGGAGGTACTCACAGTTATCAACCACAAGACGCCACAATTATGCTGGCAAATTATTGTTCAGGGTGTGTTCCGAAAAACAAACAAATCCCGCTTGTTCATCTTATCATACACACACACGCATAAGGTCACTGAGGTAACTGTAACTGGTCAAACTGAGGATCAGCTGCGATCGGCAAGGTTATCGAGAATCCCATTATCATTGCCACAGCTTGTTTCGAGTCACAAATAACTACCGCGCACCAGACATGTAGCTGTTTTGGGAATGTCAGTACCCAAATAGCTTTCAATCACGTTAGTTTGCATGCTCTCGAAACCAGTGAATACTAAAAAACATGCTTCCGAAAACGCTAGTGATCGTTCTGGTGGTTGTGACAGCTGTTAACGCTGAAAATCCCAGCCAAGTGGATGCACCGGATGCGCTCGACTTCTCGTACGCCCGGCTGTGGCGTTACGCACAACAACAGTGCAGCTTAAAAGGCATCACGCCGACGGCTTTTACCAACTCCTGGTTAGGGGTGCGTCGCTGTCTCAGGAACACATTGGATGTGGTGCAGCTGAACGAAGACTCGATGAGGCTGGATGTTGGCAATCAGGAAGAAATTCTAAGCCGGTAAGGTTATCATGCAACGGGCACATTAAGCTACTGTTTAAGCGAAATCACCATCTCACAAAAGCCACTGTCCGGATCTGTTCGAGGGCATCAAGTGTTTCAATCCCTTCATGGACATGGTAAAGGGATGCGTAACCGAGGAAAGCTACGAGATCTTCCAAGCCTTGCAAAATTGGTTCCTGGACATTCTGGAGTATCTGTGCGAAAATAATGGCGCTCACGTTGGTAGGTGTGCAAATGGCAAAACCTTGCTCCGAACATCTGGAGAGTTTAATATAACTTGTGTCTTCTTATCTATTTACGCTTGCCCCCTCTTTTTTAAAGAGTATGATAAGCAGAAGCATGACGCCTGTACACGTGAGATTAACAAGTACATTATTACCTGTGCGGCAGAGAACTTGGTCGCGACGCCGGAGGTAAATCGTAAAACGCTCACTGAAGAGAACTGCAGGTATGTTGTCCAATATACAAGTGTATGAGCTTAAGCTCCAAAAACGAACTAACTGCCCTTTCCGTCGATTTTCCAGTGCTCTCGCTACAGCGAAGGATTGTCTGCTGGGGAAGCTAAAGACTTGCGGTGTTTTCGCGAACGGAGCTCGATTGTTCTACGAAAACTTCATCCAAATTACCTCGTGCAAAAATTATAGCCCCAAAACGGAACGAAAATAAATGAGCTACCTTCGGAAATGAACCACTTTTTTATGTCTTCACATACCTGACCAGCGTCACGTGTGAAACCGACGATCGTAACTCACACGTAAGCGATCATTCAAAGTGACAGAAAATGGTGAAATTGTAGCGAAAATTAGGCAGATGATTCATCGTGCGATCGTTCCATTTTCTGCTCACGTCCACTGCCAAACCGGTTCCAGCAATTTGGGGTTCCTCCAAAAAGGCACGTGCCACCGTACACGGTGTCCGAACAATTGAAAGCACGATCACCTTAAAATGGTTAATTTGAGCAAAAAATCGATTTTTCCCGCTGTTGCCAATGACCTTCCGCAGCATTTGCCATTGGGTCAGTTCGTATCGCATGCACGACAGTTACATATCTCTGACATGTACTCACGAGACACGAGACAGTTGGGTGACGTCTAAATACCGTTGCCTTATCGATGTTCACCATATCTGTGGTGCTCACTTTCTTCGTCCCAACAACCATTCTGTCACACGAAGCACCTACCGAAGTTGATGACGAAACGAAGCGAAAATATTACTCAATTGGCACTGTATCTCCTCGTGGTCACAGCGTTCACAAAACGAAACATCCATCAACCGTTTGTGTAGTTCCCTCCTCCTGCAAAAATAAAACCGGTCACCAGCGGAATTTCCTGAACGGATCTCATGAACTCCATTCTCTGTCCTCTCAGTACATTTTGGATACCTTTTTTTTAACAGCATCCAAAAGTCCCATTCATAAAAAGAGCCGATTACTCGCAGCAGCAACATTGGGCGGTAATTGATCTTTAAGCTTTGCCCCAGCGGATCCGTACATAATTCATCCGGTACACTTCGCGGATCACCCAGACCCGAGGTGCGAATGACGCATCCACCATGACGTAGCAGATATTTGAACAGTCTTTAAGACCACAAACCACCACGCTTTTGGCCGCTCAATCAAGGTAGACAGGTACGGAGTTTTTTTCGATTGTCTACACACGAAGAGAAACTCCCATTGAGATGTTTGCACTAAGGAGGGGTTTTTCTGTATGCTTGAACCCATGCCGACATGCCGACAGTTTGCCAAAACTTTGTCGTCAGCATGTGGATCCACGCGGCTTGCCCGTGGAAGGTGTTGGACTTTGGAATGTACACGGATATAAGTCGACTTCTTTCGTCGCTTTCCAACCCTCCTTGTGGCAGAACATCCAGTGATTCGTGGCCAGTCTTTACGGTGAAGAGTATGTAAAATATCACAACAATGACTAGAAAGGATGTCGAAAGCCATGACAGGATATGATTTTTCAGGGAGAGTTTGACGTATTGCGCCTGCAGATCCTTTTATGCAATCCATGACAGTGAGTATATTAAATTTGTCTAGCGTGAATAATGTTCCCGGAAGCGAAACAATGGTAAATTTCGCAGAATGTCTCTTTTTTAGCTCCTATTTAAAAACTATTCCAATTATCTAGCCTAAATATCACTTCGCTCAATTTTTAAGCGACCTTTAATGGTATGTACAGCACGCGAAACGCAAAAAACCTTACATCCAACTATGGCTCTGTTTGTTTCATTACTCACAATAGAACAAGCGTCATGCTGCAACCATTCACCTGTAACACCAGAACGGAGCGTTGGGATTTTATGCAATCCATGACAGTGAGTATATTAAATTTGTCTAGCGTGAATAATGTTCCCGGAAGCGAAACAATGGTAAATTTCGCAGAACGTCTCTTTTTTAGCTCCTATTTAAAAACTATTCCAATTATCTAGCCTAAATATCACTTCGCTCAATTTTTAAGCGACCTTTAATGGTATGTACATCACGCGAAACGCAAAAACCTTCCATCCAACTATGGCTCTGTTTGTTTCAGAACTCACAATAGAACAAGCGTCATGCTGCAACCATTCACCTGTAACACCAGAACGGAGCGTTGGGCTTGTGTTTTTCATTTCGTACTCTTTTCAAAAGCTTCGTCACTAGCTTCTACAATGCACTCGATTACTACAACGAAAAAGAGCAGCTTGCGACCGTGCACTAAAAATCGTGTGTGTAACGATCGGTTGGCAGCAGAGAAAAAATGCAATCCCGTGCCATCGCCCCTGCCGATTGAGTTAAGTCGCTCGTTATTTGCCTTAATTCGATAATGATTGTCGCGTACTGTTGCCCGCGTTAATAGTACTGGACAGTGTGAAGCTAGAGTTCAGTAGCAGACCAAACCCACTGGCGGCCACGTACACGAACACGAACCTTGACGTTCCCTGGATCAGCAGCAACACAAATACAAATCTGGGGTGTTGGGTGTCACAGTTCCATCCAATTTAGATCAAACGCCATCAAGTGATCTTTCTGACGCACCAGTCAGTACATTGCGCTCGATCGAAGTGATTGCACACTCTGTGCTCTTTGCATAACAGCATCCGAAATGAAATTCGTGTGCTGTGGAGTAGCTTTCGGCGTGTTGTTGCTGCTAATATCCGTATGCAGTGCGTTACCGAAAAATGTCTCAGAAACACCAGATACAGAAACGCTAGACGGTCCACCGTTCCTAGCAGACCTGCGTGACCAGTGTCGCAACACGACCGGAGACGATCGAACGTTCAACGAGCTGAAGGAACACATCTCAACCGATCTTCCGAAATGCTTTATGGCCCACGTCAATATGGAGCAGTTGAAAACGGACACCACAAAGCTGGAGGAGAAAGAAAAGCAGAAACTATTTGAAAAGTGCGTCCAAGTTGTATCGATCAGTTCATACCTGTATTCATGTTTTGTCCACTCTTTGTGATCGTTACAGAATTTGCGAACAGATTAATGAATCTGTCACCTGCTTAACACCGGTCAAAGCTAAGCTGGAAAACTGTCTGGACGAGGAGGATGTAAAGATTATGGAGCAGGTTGTGGCTACCATACCGGAAGCATTAAACATGGCGTGTACCAACAGTGGTGCTTTGTTGCAAAGTATGTAGAGTTGTCTTCACATCAAGGTACAACTTACATTATATGCTTCCCTTTACATCCTGATGTAGAATTCACTGAACCAGCGTATCGGTCCTGCGCCATGGAGTTACCACCAATGATAGAAGAGTGTACTAGCGAGCTTCCCGATAGTATGGAAAGTTTACCATTTTCTCAATATTCCGATAAACAGTGCGAGTAAGTGATCATATGAATTCATTTCAATACTATTAGGCAAATAAGTACAACCAAAACCAAACCAAAACCATTGAATTGTCGATTTGCAGAGAAATCTACAGCATGAGAGACTGCTTCACGCGAAGAATCAACGAATGTGGAGCGACAGGCTACATGGATTTCTTCATTCTTTTCTACCGGAAATTGCTCGCCCTAACTCCATGCAAATAGTGCGGTTATGTTGGTCTTTTGGGCCGACATCAATTCATCATGTCTAATCATCCACCAGGTGCAAACTAATAAATGCTGTCTTTGAACTTTCAATTCTAAATGACTCACAGACAAGACTGCTCTATCTTTTTTATTTATGCATGATGCATGTGGAGTTTCCAGTACATGACCTCCAAAGAAAGTGCTCAGTAGCAATGCCATTTACCAACAAACGATGACAGGGAATACCCCTGCAGCCATTACTAAGCAATGTAAAATGCGTGGAATGTAAAAAATCCATCCAACAATTACCTCGCGGCAGTCTGGAAACGGTTATCAAAGCACCAAACAGTGTTACATCGATAAACTTTTAAGACTCAATCGACAGACACACACACACACACACACACATACATACACTTCCCCAACACAGCGACAGAAGACCACGACCACTCGCATTGAAAATTTCTGTTCGATCGATCGTTATCGTTGATGAGCTTTTTTCGAGCCTCGTGGAGGCTAGATGTGTATCAGAGAGTGGCAAAATGATGTTTACAATGCAATTAGCAAACACACACACAGCGAAAGATTCGATACATTTTGCGCAAAACGCAAAAAAGGTGTTGCATTCATTGTACGAAATTGTATCCACGCATATGCTCAGTCTCACACGGTGCATCATTATTTGCTTGAGGAATTCAAGTTCAGCTATCGGATGCATAATCACACCTCTTTCATACATGACTTTGCGCATGCAGAGAAAGACGCATTAAGTTTATCAAAATATCAACAAATGGATAATCAATATCGAGTATCGGCACACGAGAAACACCAAGTGCGTACCTTCCATCGATCAAAATGAAGCCCACCGATCAGGTCAATGCTGAAGGTGTGATTCAACCCTTCCCAAACCGCTCAATGGGGTACAATTATGAGCAGGGATGATTCACTTAATATCACTTCACAGGCTCGTGATTGATGTTCCACCGGTCGGCCTGCAAGTCTGCCCAAACTTTTATCGCTAAAGCATTATCTGGTCCCTGCCGTGTGGACGCAGTTTGTGGCGTCGGATTTATATCAGTTCAGTTTTAAGTCGCTCGGCTCCTAGCACCTTTCCGTGTTTCGTAGTGGATTGTGCAGCACGGAGAGATAACGATCGAAATATATGGTTGACAACTGCGGAGTTTAACCATGGAGCTTGCTTTATGTACATGGGTACCGTATATACACACTCCAAATTTATCTTGCTTCGCCAAATCATGAATATTCTTGTCAGCAGGCTTGGATGTTGGATCTGCTCTTTAAGCTAGGTACTAAAAGCCTCAAACATAAAACAAAGTTAGACAATTAAATAGATCAGTAAGACCAGGCGTCCCCATTGAACAGTGCATGGGTTTTCCCTGACAAAAAAGAATAATTTCAGGTAAGATACTTACATAAATCCAATACCATGATACGATTTATCTACCGATAATTGCATACTTTATCAAGACAATAACAACGTGCTGTGATATAACAGCTTAGCGATAAGGAAGCAACACTAATTATCATTCTTTATCAAGTAAACGAAGTTTGTGTTTGTTTGGATTGCGGATCGGCCGAACAGAAAGAACCGAAAATCATGCTCTGAAGATACGAATGATTCATAGCAAAACCAGTAAGGCGGATCTGACGCTTTTGAGCTGAAAATGCTCCATTTCTCAAGAACATTTCCATCCATCAGCGGACCCCACGCACGGCTGTCGAAGCAAAAATACGTTTGCTCAATGAGCACACCTTCTTCCCGACGGTTTTCCATCAACAATTTCTCACGGGCATCCAGTCTAACTCATTCACTCGTTTTACGCATATCCCGGCGGCAATCGTATTCCGCTGGTTCTGCATTCTCGATTACGATCTGTCAAACAAACGATAAATTTTCACAGGCTCCGGTTTACGCGTCCAAAACGTACGGCTCAGCTGGTTGCTTGGAATGTTTGTTTAAAGAATTGCTTCAAACCGAAACTTACCATTAAAAAAATAACAGATGCTCAATACACATTCGACGTCACGTCAAAGCATTACGCTTGTAGCTCCCTGTTGGGTGGTAGGTAGTGCTTGATAAAGTAGCGAAAACAACAAACCAAACAACACATAATTGATCATTCGATTCCGCAAGTCCCACCTTCGACATAAAGTTGTCCACTTGGCCGCGTCAAGTAGCTGCGTGCGGATAGCCATCGTGACAACAAGCCGAGTGACCGTTGAAATTTACTTAGACCGATTGTGTTAATTGGCGAAATCGCCGGGGTGGCTTGTTTGTGGCGAATCCGTTAGCAGGTGCTTGATGGAATGGGAACTCTCGGGAGGTTCAAGTTCGCTTTATGCTTGGTCATTCGGTTCGATGATGATTCGTTTCATCATAGAAAAGACTTGAAACTGCCCCAAAAGAGGAGTCCAAAGTACAAGTGGTCGATGAGAGATAATAGTGACAGGAACACCAGGAAACACAACATGACGTCAACTTGCAGATTGATCTTTCGGACGCTTAAAGTTCGACAATCACGTGCAGCAGGAACTCTATCTTGATGCTACTATTCGCTTAAGTATCGCGGAATAATACGGTTATCTAGTTCACCGGGGAACTCTGAGCCCTCAAAATATGCTACCCTAAAAGGGGAACCACTTTTTCCGTCTTCGATCATATCACAGAAAACATGAAGCACCGATAGTACAACATGGCGGGCCAGCGCCAAACTTATCTGCAATGAATGGTTCAGTTACCCTCAAAACAGGAACCAATTAAACGAAGAATGCGAGGAATCCCAATAATCAGTGTGGGGGAAAATGTAAAGACTCAGAACTCATAAACGTTCGCCAGCAACCGTTGACGACTTTCATGAATGAAATGTGAGATAAACGCGAGTAAAAATACACATTTTTTCCTGGCGATGCAAGATCGTCTCACTGCCGTTTGTGCTGGTGCGTGGGATACGAAACGAAGCGCTATCCAAACATCCGCAAAGCCACAGATGTCTACACAATTGGCCTAAAATGGAGAAGTAGATCTCGGTGGAAAAAGAGTTTCGTTTGATTTTTTCGAAGTAGGTAATAATATATGTAAACATATAATATCGAACTGGAATTGCTGTGGCATGAGTAAGAGATCAGATGGGTGGGTGCGATCTTAAGATTGTGGCCGAAACTGCAAAGAAGGACGTCCGAAATGAAATCATCGCAAGGATATGAATCATGTACGGAGAGTAGACAATGCGGATGTCATAGGAATGCCAAGCAATGCGAAAGGAGGGTATAGAAGAACCAACACCATACAGAAACTTCTAAGGTCTCGGCCATTCCAGATGTTGTTAACCCCTATTCAAATTATCGAAATACCATATCTACCACTTCCAATATGTGTACTGATAACCGTAGTCAAACGAAAACATCCATCAATTGCATCATACATGAATCCACTTGATAATGGCATAGTTTGCGTTTTCCTTTTCGTTTCCCCAATCTAGACCAAGGTGTGAAATAATTAAATTTCACCACGTCATGAAACTGCCCAGACGCCTGCCAGCTTAAGATGTCTGCTGTCGAGGGTCTGGCCGAATGACGTTATCGCTCCCTATTTTCCCACCAGGCATGATTATGCCCCCAAATACTTACCTTACTTACTTCAAATAGCGTGGTTCTCTCGCTGAGTGCCAATAGGAACTTCGGCAAACTTTGTAAGATATGATCCGATGCACACAACTGTTCACGCACTTGTAGTTCGCTTGGTACGATAGGCGCAGCGATCTGCAGAATTACGCGCGGATTAGCAGCTACGAAGTACAGGGTGCGGGTCCGGTACTTCCGTCCGCACGTGTGGCACGTCGGCAACCCCAACAAGAAGGGCGCGTCATGCGTACAAACAGTGCCCTCGCTTTCGGCTCCTTCACTCCAGCAAACAAGCAGCCTCCCCTCTTTCTGCTCCTTTTTTCGCGAAACGCTGCATG
>KZ063293.1:30489-45435 GCA_002091835.1 Anopheles maculatus
GTAGTGCTTGATAAAGTAGCGAAAACAACAAACCAAACAACACATAATTGATCATTCGATTCCGCAAGTCCCACCTTCGACATAAAGTTGTCCACTTGGCCGCGTCAAGTAGCTGCGTGCGGATAGCCATCGTGACAACAAGCCGAGTGACCGTTGAAATTTACTTAGACCGATTGTGTTAATTGGCGAAATCGCCGGGGTGGCTTGTTTGTGGCGAATCCGTTAGCAGGTGCTTGATGGAATGGGAACTCTCGGGAGGTTCAAGTTCGCTTTATGCTTGGTCATTCGGTTCGATGATGATTCGTTTCATCATAGAAAAGACTTGAAACTGCCCCAAAAGAGGAGTCCAAAGTACAAGTGGTCGATGAGAGATAATAGTGACAGGAACACCAGGAAACACAACATGACGTCAACTTGCAGATTGATCTTTCGGACGCTTAAAGTTCGACAATCACGTGCAGCAGGAACTCTATCTTGATGCTACTATTCGCTTAAGTATCGCGGAATAATACGGTTATCTAGTTCACCGGGGAACTCTGAGCCCTCAAAATATGCTACCCTAAAAGGGGAACCACTTTTTCCGTCTTCGATCATATCACAGAAAACATGAAGCACCGATAGTACAACATGGCGGGCCAGCGCCAAACTTATCTGCAATGAATGGTTCAGTTACCCTCAAAACAGGAACCAATTAAACGAAGAATGCGAGGAATCCCAATAATCAGTGTGGGGGAAAATGTAAAGACTCAGAACTCATAAACGTTCGCCAGCAACCGTTGACGACTTTCATGAATGAAATGTGAGATAAACGCGAGTAAAAATACACATTTTTTCCTGGCGATGCAAGATCGTCTCACTGCCGTTTGTGCTGGTGCGTGGGATACGAAACGAAGCGCTATCCAAACATCCGCAAAGCCACAGATGTCTACACAATTGGCCTAGAATGGAGAAGTAGATCACGGTGGAAAACGAGTTTCGTTTGATTTTTTCGAAGTAGGTAATAATATATGTAAACATATAATATCGAACTGGAATTGCTGTGGCATGAGTAAGAGATCAGATGGGTGGGTGCGATCTTAAGACTGTGGCCGAAACTGCTAAGAAGGACGTCCGAAATGAAATCATCGCAAGGATATGAATCATGTACGGAGAGTAGACAATGCGGATGTCATAGGAATGCCAAGCAATGCGAAAGGAGGGTATAGAAGAACCAACACCATACAGAAACTTCTAAGGTCTCGGCCATTCCAGATGTTGTTAACCCCTATTCAAATTATCGAAATACCATATCTACCACTTCCAATATGTGTACTGATAACCGTAGTCAAACGAAAACATCCATCAATTGCATCATACATGAATCCACTTGATAATGGCATAGTTTGCGTTTTCCTTTTCGTTTCCCCAATCTAGACCAAGGTGTGAAATAATTAAATTTCACCACGTCATGAAACTGCCCAGACGCCTGCCAGCTTAAGATGTCTGCTGTCGAGGGTCTGGCCGAATGACGTTATCGCTCCCTATTTTCCCACCAGGCATGATTATGCCCCCAAATACTTACCTTACTTACTTCAAATAGCGTGGTTCTCTCGCTGAGTGCCAATAGGAACTTCGGCAAACTTTGTAAGATATGATCCGATGCACACAACTGTTCACGCACTTGTAGTTCGCTTGGTACGATAGGCGCAGCGATCTGCAGAATTACGCGCGGATTAGCAGCTACGAAGTACAGGGTGCGGGTCCGGTACTTCCGTCCGCACGTGTGGCACGTCGGCAACCCCAACAAGAAGGGCGCGTCATGCGTACAAACAGTGCCCTCGCTTTCGGCTCCTTCACTCCAGCAAACAAGCAGCCTCCCCTCTTTCTGCTCCTTTTTTCGCGAAACGCTGCATGTGCCGAAAGTCAATGGGAGCCGAACCCGAAGCCAAAGCCAAACCTCCACGGCTAGCGCGGATTCGTCGGACCGAGTCGGACGGTTCACGTCATCGTTATCCAAACACAGCAACAACTTGGTTTGGTCTCTCGCTCTTTCTCACCCATCGGTCTCGGTAATTGCAGGCGAGGGAGTTCCTCGCCCGACCGCACGGACGCAACACGATAAAAAGCTTTCGTCCGGATCCGAGCACAGTCAGTCACGATCGTGTAACGAAAGCGTACGCAGCTTCCCTCTAAGAAAAGGAGAAGTAGTAGGACCTCGCGAAACAGTAACCGACCGCCAAGGGTGGTAATAAGCGGTCTACAGAAGAATTCAAACGTTCAAAACATCTCGAACAAACTCGCGAAACGCGGTCGAGTAAACAGTAGTACCGAAATCGCGGAAAGGATCACACCAGTGTACTAGGCAAGGTGTTTGTCTTAACAAGGTGTGACAAGGCGACAAAACAAGCGAAGTGTGCAAATTTATGCAAAACAAAAAACCATTATCCGGTGGATGAATGGTTAAAGTTCAAACACCGCAAAACGCGTCACTCTATTTATATCATCCTTGCTTGAAGAAGGCAGTGAAGAACTGATTGTACAATTAGACAAATATTGTACAATTTAGGGTGGTGAAGACGTCTTTCGGCTCCTTCACTCCAGCAAACAAGCAGCCTCCCCTCTTTCTGCTCCTTTTTTCGCGAAACGCTGCATGTGCCGAAAGTCAATGGGAGCCGAACCCGAAGCCAAAGCCAAACCTCCACGGCTAGCGCGGATTCGTCGGACCGAGTCGGACGGTTCACGTCATCGTTATCCAAACACAGCAACAACTTGGTTTGGTCTCTCGCTCTTTCTCACCCATCGGTCTCGGTAATTGCAGGCGAGGGAGTTCCTCGCCCGACCGCACGGACGCAACACGATAAAAAGCTTTCGTCCGGATCCGAGCACAGTCAGTCACGATCGTGTAACGAAAGCGTACGCAGCTTCCCTCTAAGAAAAGGAGAAGTAGTAGGACCTCGCGAAACAGTAACCGACCGCCAAGGGTGGTAATAAGCGGTCTACAGAAGAATTCAAACGTTCAAAACATCTCGAACAAACTCGCGAAACGCGGTCGAGTAAACAGTAGTACCGAAATCGCGGAAAGGATCACACCAGTGTACTTGGCAAGGTGTTTGTCTTAACAAGGTGTGACAAGGCGACAAAACAAGCGAAGTGTGCAAATTTATGCAAAACAAAAAACCATTAACCGGTGGATGAATGGTTAAAGTTCAAACACCGCAAAACGCGTCACTCTATTTATATCATCCTTGCTTGAAGAAGGCAGTGAAGAACTGATTGTACAATTAGACAAATATTGTACAATTTAGGGTGGTGAAGACGTTACGATTTAAGTGATTAACTAAAGTGAATTTTAATAGCAAAGAGAAGATAAAAACATCAGTATGAATACGGAGGAGTTTCGAAAGTACGGGAAACAGATGATCGATTACATCTGTGACTACGGGCAGACGATCGACACTCGAGATGTCGCTCCAACGGTTGATCCAGGGTTCCTCCGCAAACTTTTACCAGGTACACAATATATTTTAGGAAAGAATTCATGCAATTGTGCGATATTTCACTCAACTAATTAGAGTTCGGCAAAAATGTGCTCTTAGTTCTAATACAAGTAAGTGTGTTAGGGCAGTTAGTAAGCAGAAACTTTTTTGGATTCTGTCAGGAGTGGGAAGAAACTCCTCGATTGCCTGGCTGATGAGCAGACTCATGTCAACAAACATCACGCTCAATTAACAACTCTTTCACAGTACACACACCAGTGTACAATAGCAAGCGGCCATTGAGCCATTCGATAGTGAGTTTCGTAAGTTTGCTGACGGCAATTGGATAATTACTAGTATTCAGTGATGGATGGACGTAATTTTCTACCGGCAGATTCCGCACTTAGGCTTTGCTTGGGTTGTAATGAAGTGGATACAGAGGCGGCTAGCAACACGATTTGTTTGATTTGATCCGATTGATAATCTATTGAAGAAAACATAGTTTTCCGTCAATTGGACCTATGGTATGATATCTTAATGCCCACACAAACATTTTACTTTTTTCGCCATCCTTTACATTTACGCGTCTCTGCGACACGAATGCCTGTTGACCCGGTATGGCCTCTTGCTCAATATCGTGCCTCCATTCCAACAGACAGAGACGTCGGGCGATGACGTCCAACCCCCAACAGTAGCAGTACAACACTGTTTGGAGCAGATTAACCCATTCATGGTAATCCATTTTAAAAGAAGAAAGCCCAACATCAAGCCACGAGCCCGCCTGTCAACTCTTCAAACTCGCTTCAGTCTATTTTAGCGGGTCACGTTTCATTACCAATCGCGCGTGATCGTAATATGCCTGACTCATTGTGGCACATCGAACGTATCTCACCCGCCGCATAACCTTGAACGATTTTTGAGTAGATCCTTCAATGATCACCATTGACTGACGGGACCGATCGGGCGGACCAGGGAGACCCGATCCATGTGACGTATGTGCCGAAAGTGACACCTTTTCAGGAAGGAAAACTCGCGTACACTTCCGTACGTTTCCGCAAGGAGGGAAGTTTCCCAGTCATGCTGGGTTAAAAATAACGCTTACGGCAGTTAAGTTTTGTACCGAGTTTGGGTATGGTCGACAGCCGACAAATTTGTTTGTACTTAGCAGGAGAACCTGTCACAGGTGAAACAATAACAAACGTTATTTCAAATAGACAACTTGCAGCGATGGCTGCGGTGGTTAGTTTCCAAGATGTTTGCAATTTTAGTCACCAGTTTAATGCGGTTTTATACGGATAAACGGTAGCTGCGCGGGTCGAACAGATTACATCAGAACTGTCAATAGTTTATTGATTTAACGCTTCAGTGAGCTACGGGGAAGTTAGTGAATGGATTAGGGAGATGCCGCGCGTATTGCATCTCTTTGGATTGGCTCAGGGCAGACATGGGACGACGTTGAGAATACTTCAGTGAAGCAGTTCAACAGTTGTCTGGGAAATGTCCCGGATATCTTGAGCGACTGGGATTCACATGACGTTCGTTCGTTGGATGTTGATGGAGTCCAAATATTTGAAGAACAAAACTACACGAAGACAGTGCATGAGTGTCCAGCTTACCGGTTTCAAGCAAGCATTTCAATACAGGAATAATCAAAACTAATGCTACATTCAAAGAATTATTTCTTTTGAATACAATAATACTAAATGTCGTGAAATCACAAACACATTCCTAGAGCACACTGAATTATGTACAAACAACGAATTCTATGATTTCAATTCGTATTTTCGTAGTTCGTAGTAAATGCGCATTTTGTAATTGCAGATCGAAACAGTTAAACTAAATTAAACTTTCATGTTTACCACCGCAAAAACAGCAACCAACATTGACTTAGACTATAAAACTGCTGGGTATAATTAATAGTCCTCGGGTATGGTTATGCGTAGTACCTTTTGGATGCATTCCTTCCAGTGCACCTTACGCCATTGGTTGCGGTTTCCGACTTTATACTCTAGCCGGCATTTCGAAACAGCTAAAATTACAATGCGCGATCCGTGATCGCGAATAAACATACAAACGTCTTTCGACTACGCCTCACTAACGAAAGATCATCGTCTCGGTGATGGCCGGTGCGTGCGTGAATTCACGTTCGTGCTGGGTTGCACCTTTTCTCTTCTTTACCTTTTCCCCGTTCGAACAGATGAAGCACCTCAGAAGGGCGAAGACTTCAAGCGTATGCTGGATGACGTCGAGTCGAAGATCATGCCCAATATGGTGCATTGGAATCATCCGCGCTTTTTCGCCTACTTCCCGGCCGGCAACTCGTATCCTTCGATTCTCGGTGACATGCTCAGCAGTGCCATCGGGTCAATAGGTTTCTCGTGGGTAAGTGGCAAAATGTAGTTCATTTTGAAACATCGGGCGGTGTAAACATTTGCATTGCTCTCGTCGCATGTCATTCCTTTGCCGATGGGTCATTGATCGTGCTTGTCCTACTCCTCCAGGCATCCAGCCCAGCCGCCACAGAGCTCGAAACGATTGTGCTCGATTGGTACGCGAAAGCACTCGATCTGCCGTGCTTCTTCCGTAGCGACGCGAAAGGTTCCCGAGGTGGTGGCGTCCTACAAGGATCAGCGTCCGAGTGTGCACTGGTTTGCATGATGGCTGCACGCGCTCGAGCCATCAAAGAACTCAAAGGAAATCACGTCGATGTACACGATAGTGTCTATCTGCCACAGTTGGTCGCGTATGCCTCCAAGGAAGCACACTCATCGATCGAGAAGGCAGCCAAGATGGCAATCGTGAAACTGCGCGCCCTGGACACTGACTGTCGAGGTGTCTTCCGGGGCGACACACTCCGCCAAGCGATTCAGGAAGATCTGGCTCAAGGATTGACACCATTCTTCGTGGTCGCTACGGTTGGAACAACGTCCGCCTGTGTCTTCGACAATCTCGTCGAGATCGGACAGGTGTGTCGTGAGGTGCGTAGCATCTGGTTCCATGTAGATGGTGCGTACGCAGGAAATTCTTTCATACTGCCAGAAATGCGCCGCTTCAAGGAGGGCCTCGAGTATGCGGATTCGTTCAACACAAATCCAAACAAACTGCTACTGACTAACTTTGACTGTTCGGCAATGTGGGTGAAGGACGTCAAATCGCTCACCACAGCACTGGCCGTCGATCCGCTATATCTGCAGCACGATCACAGCAGTGCAATCGATTACCGACACTACGGAATTCCTCTCAGCAGACGTTTCCGGGCGTTGAAATTGTGGTTCGTCTTCCGGTCGTACGGTATCGTTGGGCTACAGAAATACATACGCAACCATATAGCATTGGCAAAACGATTTGAATCGCTGGTCAACTCCGACGATCGCTTCGAGGTGCGAAACGACGTCAATCTGGGACTCGTCTGTTTCCGATTAAAGTAAGTCCCTTTTAGACCAATTTTAAATGACCTTTGTTAATGTGATTTTTTACCCTTCAGACAACAGGATCGCATCAATCGGGACCTGCTGGCGAGGATTAACCAGTCGGGCAAATTCCACATGACTCCCGCGATGGTACGTGGCAAATACATAATTCGTTTTTGTGTAACGTACGAGCACGCCACCGAGGAGCATATAGGTAGGTACTACACGAAACGGTAGTAGCAACACGTGTCTACCGGTTGTACACCTCAGTCGTAAGGAAACGACGTGTTGTCGTTTCCGTACCGTTGCCCACTATTAGCATAATTGTTCAATATTGATTTTTGCCCATTTTGCGATAAGAGAACGTAAAGAAGTGTTCGTACAGATTGTGTGTAGGAATCCTCCGGCATGATGCAATCATACCGTACCGATGTTATCAGCAAATGTAACACCTTTTTTGCGATAACACGACTATGGAAATTATGCCGCTTTTTGCAATAAACCTCTCACGCACTCCCTCTCCTTTTCAACGTTTCGCCTAATAGATTACGCATGGGAGGAAATTAAAAACTACGCCGAAGAAACACTTGCTGCCGAATGTCCAGAAGAGATCACAGAGCCTGTTCCGGCAACGAAAAAGCCTCCAAAGAAGCTTACCCGCAGCATGTCCACGCGCTTCTCCTTCACGCGCAGTGTTTCCCGCGAGATCTTCGAACGACAGAACAGCCGGTAAGTGGACGACCGTTGAAAAGTCCAAAATGAAATCGATAGCTAATATAGTTCTTCGATTTTTCTGCACAGCTCTCAGCTTACGGACGGATGCACACCGATCGTCATCATCGACACCGATGACATCCTGGAGAGTCTACAGCGCGCCTCGAGGATGAACGGCGAGCGGAGTTCGAACGACACGTACGACACGGACAGTACGGACGAGGCCAGCAATTGACTAAGCCGAGCAAA
Organism: Anopheles maculatus; assembly: GCA_002091835.1. Taxonomy (NCBI): domain Eukaryota; kingdom Metazoa; phylum Arthropoda; class Insecta; order Diptera; family Culicidae; genus Anopheles; species Anopheles maculatus. Next base: position 38,318 of record KZ063293.1, read on the forward strand.
CTCCTGCATTTCTCGCGCGTCCCCATTCACTTCGTCCTCCTCCGCAGAAGAGTCGCCGGACGCGGAAGAGACGGAAGGAAGTACGGGCTCGACCATCAACCGGTGCAATTCGATCAAAAGATCTTGCGCCAAAGACAATGGTTATAGCCGGCTGCAGCAGCAGCCGCAACACCAGTCGCAGGACCTGGACGCGAGACCAACCAAATCAAAAAGTTGCTCGAATATTAAGCAAGTGTGATAGACCGTAAATTCGTGTTTAACGCCATCGTTTCTAGCTAAAGCATTTACTTTTCGATCGATGTTATCGACAGAGGTGACGCCCGGGTACGCAACCATTGCCGTACCGACTGAAAACAAGTATTATTTATTTATACTAAACGCTAGGCCAGTGTTTGTAGCATAGAATCTTCCCGTTAGCAAGTAAGGTGTATACTTTCCTGACCATGACGAAATCACTTATCAAACGCGTATCACTTGGGGCAACGAAGAGAATGCTCCGGAGATGGCATGCGCCACGCTACAAATTAAGATTGTGTAACGTTTCGGTGTACTACAAGCACTTACAATAAATTGCCTATACTATGTCTCAATTTTTTGGTACCGTTGGTTCTTCTTCTACTTCCCTGGCTCTAAAACCTCATTAGGTCTTGGCCAGTTATTTCTAGCTTTCTATGACTTGGTTTTACCCGTAGCAGGATAGTCAGTCCTGCGTACGAGGAGGCGGTCCGGACGAGATTCGAACCTCAGTCCTGCCATGTGGAGACCGAAACCGTTATCGTATATATCGCCGGGATCGTTGGTACTTCAAGGGTTTATTGTTTACGTTTCCGGGTGGGTGAGAATCGCGTGCCTGTATGAAGCAACATACGCGCCGTAGTAAGGGGTTGTTTGAGAGAAAACTTTTTAAAAAGGAGCACAATTCACTCTGCAGAACAATACAAACACTAATATTAAATCAATTAGAAGCATCAAAAATAATGAAAGCTTATTTCACTTCTTTCGATGTATCAAGGAATCAAATAAGCTAGATTGCCGTTCCAAAACATTGAACACAGTATCAAATCGAGTTCCATCTGTACGCCAACTATTTATCATTTAATACTTACCTTAAATATTGTACTTCCACTGCGCTTTATATTGATAACTCTTTTATTTATGCCGGTTTTGCACAACTGTTTCACAAAACCACGAGCTAGCTCCAACTCAAAACAAACCTTTTTTTTTTGCTCCGCGGCTGTCATTTGTCAAATTGAGGCACAGTGGGCTTCACATTAGCACTCATGGTCAACATTTTAAATGTTTTCTACATAATGCGATCAGACCGTTATTTATTTATTTTTCTCAATTTCTTTACATACAGCGTGCTTAAGCTTAAGCGCTCGATACGCTTAACCTATTTGTTCATTACATCACAAACCTTGAAAACGGAATACCTTGCATTTCATTGTCACATACAGTTCATTTATGACAACTGCTCAAAATGCAAGAACCATGCTGGCATGCGTTTCGTGGTTTTCCTCCACCCATGCTCCTCAAGCGCTAATCCATCCCATTTATAAGTATGGATCCTTTAAGCTGTGCCCTCACTACCCTGCGGGCCAACCGCACATAGCTCTACATATATACGTGCCTTTTAACTGACGAGTCGATATCATTACCGGGCGCTGACTGAGCAGCAGCAGATGGGCCACAGCAGCTAGCTAGCTGATCACGGTAGTAACGTAATTCGTATCCGCAAAGCCAACCGTTGAGCACGCTGTTTTTTTTACACCTGGCTGAGTGGTCACTTTAACAATCCAACGTTGTTTAGTGTCGCGAGTAATCCTGCAGCAGGCGGTCGTACTTTGGGGAAGTCCTTTTTGTTAAGTCTGTTGTATACGAGGCATCCTGCCGTCCTGTTCTAGTCCATTATGAAAAGGTGTTTTGTGTATTTTAATACCTTGCTGGTACTGATCGTGGTCGTGTGTGCACACCGAATGCATCATCCCATCGCATTGGAACTTCTCGATCCAACGCTGGATTCTCTACGCTTGCAACCAAGAGTAGCCGGTGTTAATGTTACTGAAAGTGAAAGTGGTATGTATGAGCGAAATGGTGGTATGCATTAACATGTCGGCCAATTTAACAGACGCGGCAGTGCGTACGTACTTCTTCCCCGCGTTTGATATCGGTGCTGCAACCGACACACATTAGAAGCGATCGATCCGATCGGTAGTAAATGATCATGTTCGGTGTTTGCTTATTACAGTCCATCCGCCACCGGCAGCAACCTTAAGCGAGGAACGTCCCACCCCGGAAGCGACCGATGGGGCCAGCAATGAGGCACGGCATCGGCAGAAGCGTCTCATCTCGGCAGGTGAATATGAGCAAACGGCTCAGTACTGGAACATAGGCGCACAGCTCAAGCTGAAGGAACATTTACTAAGGCAGCCGAATCAAAATGTTGCCAAAAATGTGATCTTCTTCCTCGGCGATGGTATGTCAATACCGACGCTTGCCGCCAGCCGTATGTATCTCGGGCAGCAGCAAGGCCATACGGGCGAAGAAAGTCAATTGTCGTTTGAAGAGTTTCCCGACGTTGGCCTTGTGAAGGTGAGCTGATGATATGGGTGAGGTCAGAGTGTCGGGTGCGTTTGGCTCAATATCGAAAAATAATTTGCAAAATTTTGTAAGGGTTTTTTCCCAATGAATCACAGAAAAAATAGGTGATCGTAGAAGTGATCTTCTTCAATTAAAAAACGAATCATCGCCATTCGAACGTGCCAATGCTTAGTTACATCGTTTGTTTATAACGCGATTCATTTTATCTTTCTATATCTTTTCTTTGTAAGACCTACTGTGTGGACAAACAGGTGGCGGATTCGGCCTGTACAGCGACAGCTTATTTGTGTGGCGTGAAGGCCAACTATGCAACGATCGGTGTAACGGCAGCCGTCAACTATGGTAACTGTGCCGCCAGCAATGATCCCCGCAACCACGTCCAATCGCTGATGGCCTGGGCCCAGGCAGCAGGGAAAGCGACCGGCATCGTGACGACAACCCGCGTCACACACGCCAGCCCCGCTGGTACCTACGCTCACACCGCAAACCGAGACTGGGAATGCGATGCCGACGTAGTCCGGACTGGTGGTGATTCGGCCCAATGTCCAGACATCGCCACGCAACTGATCTACGGAGAGACGGGCAAAAACTTTCGTGTCATTCTGGGAGGTGGCCGTCGTAAGTTTCTCCCGAAAACCATGAAGGACGAGGATGGAGTCCGCGGCCAACGGCTAGATGGGGCTAATTTGATTTCCCAATGGTATTACGGAAAACCACTCGGTACAGCACGGTACGTGTCCAACAGGCACGAGTTGATGGCGCTCAACTTCACCGAGGTAGACTATCTGTTGGGGCTGTTCAATGCAGACCATATGAAGTTCCATCTTGACGCCCGCCCGGAAATGGATCCAACGTTGGGCGACTTGACATATGCGGCGATAAGAACGCTGGAGAAGTACCCCGAAGGTTATGTGCTGTTTGTGGAGGGTGGCAAAATTGATCTGGCCCATCATTTCACCAAGGCACGTAAATCGCTCGATGAAACGGTGCAGCTGTCCGAGGCGGTGCAGGTGGCACGTCAGCTCACCAGCCCGGACAATACGCTGCTCGTGGTGACGGCAGACCATTCGCATACAATGACGCTATCGGGCTATGCGACACGTGGTAACGACATACTCGGCTTGAACAGCCAGATCAGCGACGGTGACAAGAAACCGTACACCACGCTAACGTACGCCAATGGGCCGGGTGGACCGCTGCCCGGTCCGAAGGGCCAGAGACCAAACATAACCGAGTCGATGATAAAGGACCGTGAGTTTCAGTTCCCGAAGGTGGTCCCGATGAAGTACGAAACGCACGGTGGCGACGATGTGGCGCTGTTTGCGTACGGACCGTGGTCGCACCTGTTTGGCGGAATGTACGAACAGAATGTAATACCACACTTGATAGGCTACGCAGCGTGCATCGGAAACGGTGAGCACGCGTGTTCGACGGTTGGTGGTTTGTAAACAGCGTGCAGGACGCTTTTTTAATTTGTCGTGTTGTACCTTGTTTTGTAAATAAAATTCCTCTATGTTTTTAAGTAACAGGCGGCGTTACTACTACTGTTTATGCTACAATGTTTGGGCGAGGGCCAGCATGATTGCTGTTATTAGTGCAAATGTGTTGGCTTGTCCAGTTGAAATCAGATACAAATAAGGTTTGGGGTAAGGTGACATAAAAACCGCTCAATTCTACAGAGGACTGGAATAGTTGGCAGAGGATTTCACCATAGAACATGACTCCCGAAATATCATTTTTCTGCTTACCTTTATCCGGAATCGGTTCTTAGAGGTTCTTTGGTAGATGGGGTCACTTCGATCAGGAGTTCTTTAGGTAAACAAAGTTCTCAGACGACGAGGACTCTTCAATCAGGCTTCTCCGACTATTAGATTTCTTGGTAGACGAAGGTTGACCCTTCCCGCTATAAGATCTTTTGGTCTCTTGATGACTAGTTATTTGCGATGCACGATTCGGAAAACCGACAATGTCCCTATATTTTTGGATGTTGATATAAGACTCAGCAATGAAATAAAGCTAACTAAAATTATGATTTCGTTCATCAATCTCCGAAGCTAATTTTTCTGTCTTCAATGTACCAAACAACTGTAGCAAGCAAATAGCTCTGTGTAAATTAAATTCAAGCAACGCACCATCCCGACCTTTCGTTAAATCACGCAATTGACACTTTCGTTAAAGCCGTGTTTGACGTTTCGACGATCGGCGCTAAAACCGCGTGTCTGCAAATTGCGGTGAATTCCATTTGTGCTGCCTATTGCAAATTTTCCTTACCGGCCGGGAAATACGTAAAGCTGAACGTATCAGCTGCGACTCCCGACTCGCAGCTGCCGTTTGACACTTTCGTTAAAGCCGTGTTTGACGTTTCGACGATCGGCGCTAAAACCGCGTGTCTGCAAATTGCGGTGAATTCCATTTGTGCTGCCTATTGCAAATTTTCCTTACCGGCCGGGAAATACGTAAAGCTGAACGTATCAGCTGCGACTCCCGACTCGCAGCTGCCGTTACAAACTTTGTCTTTCCGGAGCGTTTGCCGATTAGTGCGCGAAGTGTGCGTGTGTGTGAAGAATTTTGAAGGAAGCGGTTGTGTGGTGAAACTCCTCGTACATTGCATCCGTAATCCGCACCCGTCCGAACATGGATACCGTGAAGATAAGCGAATTGCTGCGGGCCACCATCGACCCAGCGCAACGATTGCAGGCCGAGGAGCAGCTAAATCAGGTGATTGCTAATTGGGGAAACAATCTTCCGCCGTCAACGGAGTACGCACGACAGCGCCGTTTTTGTCTGGAAAATTCGCCCGTCCGAAGCATCTGCATGACGCGGCGGAGTACGTGGACGTGGTTGTGAAACGTACGGGACCGGCAAAAGGGCAGTGCGAGTGAGCGAGCAAGCGAGCGAGCGAACGAAAGGGAGGCCACATTAGAGGAGGAAAATATTTACAAGTGCATAACACTGGAACGGGCCGTGTAGATGATTTCAATTGTTCTGAAGCATGTTTTGTAACGAAATCAGCTCGGCAGCATAAGCTTCTGCTGTAAACAAATTGCACCTAAAACGATCGAATAACCCTTGGATTACCCTTGAAAAATCAAACCACACTCTGGAATCGTCTGTTTCTGGTGGAGCTCGGCTTACTCACCGTGGTGTATTTATTAAACCGCCCTCCCTTACTTACCGCCATATCCGCCGCGGACACACGGCACCCACCTATAGCTTTTCCTACCTGTGGATGCGAGCAAATTCATTGACCAAACACTGAAAGCGCCCCATTCCTTTGGAGATGTTGCCATTACAACGGCTGAAGTTAAAATAAATCCATCGTTCAGAGCTGTCCATTATATTCGGTGCTGACAGGGGAAGCAAAACTTGCAAATTATTTATCAGACGCAACAATTTTGATACTTCGGAGCGTTTCGACGATCGGCGTGACGTTGTTCTCGAATGATCCGCATCAAGCGATGATCTTTTTTTTCTCTAAAAACATCAAAGCATTTCCTTCGCCAATGAAGCTTCCGAATGGTTGCAATGAACACGTTTTACCCGCATGTACTCACCAACAAAAAGGGGTCAGTATTGCTTTTGGGCAATACTTGGGTACGGCAGTCTACGAGTTCCGCTCGGTTGCTACGGGGATTGGATGCACTGCACTATCACGAGCGAGGTAGTAGTGTAAACAGAACCCGAAAATAAATTTTCACCAGCGGATGTGCGAGTGTGTTCAGATAAAACGAAAAGGCAGCTGTACAATTATTGGAAAACTTTCTTCAAGCGCTTATAAAATCACGTGGTTTTGGTGGTAGCCGCCGTACATGGAACATACCATGATCGGAGTTCGGTACGAGACATGCATTAATAATTTTTAATCACATCACATACGGTTTCCTATTGCACACACTATCACCGTTTCGCTAACGCTAACGCCGATGGGTTTAAAAATTAGCATACTGACTCACATTTCCTCCGTTTGTTCTCCCTAATCTACGCGCATGTGCTACACACGCGATTTTTTCCCGACAGGTACACAAGATCATCGGTTTCCTGCCCACCCTGATGCAGGTGATCATGCAGAATGAGCTGGAAATACCGGTCCGATTGGCCGGTGCCATCTACATGAAGAATCTGATCAACACCAGCTGGCAGGACCGCGAGGCGGAAGGAGGCAATCCGATCCCGTTCGCCATTCACGAGCAGGACCGGGCCATGATCCGGGACACGATCGTGGAAGCGATCGTGCACGTGCCGTCGGAGGTGATCAAGATACAGCTGTGCTTCTGTTTGAGCCACATCATCAAGAACGATTTTCCGGGCCGATGGACGCAGGTAGTGGACAAGGTGAGCCTGTGTCTGCAGAACAGCGACCCGAACGCGTGGCACGGTGCACTGCTCTGCATGTACCAGCTGGTGAAGCACTACGAGTACAAGAAATCGGCCGAACGCGGTCCGTTGACCGAGGCGATGAATCTGCTGCTGCCCCAGATCTACACCATCATGATGAACGTGATCAACGAACCGTCGGA
>KZ063293.1:48934-65078 GCA_002091835.1 Anopheles maculatus
CACCTGGCTGAGTGGTCACTTTAACAATCCAACGTTGTTTAGTGTCGCGAGTAATCCTGCAGCAGGCGGTCGTACTTTGGGGAAGTCCTTTTTGTTAAGTCTGTTGTATACGAGGCATCCTGCCGTCCTGTTCTAGTCCATTATGAAAAGGTGTTTTGTGTATTTTAATACCTTGCTGGTACTGATCGTGGTCGTGTGTGCACACCGAATGCATCATCCCATCGCATTGGAACTTCTCGATCCAACGCTGGATTCTCTACGCTTGCAACCAAGAGTAGCCGGTGTTAATGTTACTGAAAGTGAAAGTGGTATGTATGAGCGAAATGGTGGTATGCATTAACATGTCGGCCAATTTAACAGACGCGGCAGTGCGTACGTACTTCTTCCCCGCGTTTGATATCGGTGCTGCAACCGACACACATTAGAAGCGATCGATCCGATCGGTAGTAAATGATCATGTTCGGTGTTTGCTTATTACAGTCCATCCGCCACCGGCAGCAACCTTAAGCGAGGAACGTCCCACCCCGGAAGCGACCGATGGGGCCAGCAATGAGGCACGGCATCGGCAGAAGCGTCTCATCTCGGCAGGTGAATATGAGCAAACGGCTCAGTACTGGAACATAGGCGCACAGCTCAAGCTGAAGGAACATTTACTAAGGCAGCCGAATCAAAATGTTGCCAAAAATGTGATCTTCTTCCTCGGCGATGGTATGTCAATACCGACGCTTGCCGCCAGCCGTATGTATCTCGGGCAGCAGCAAGGCCATACGGGCGAAGAAAGTCAATTGTCGTTTGAAGAGTTTCCCGACGTTGGCCTTGTGAAGGTGAGCTGATGATATGGGTGAGGTCAGAGTGTCGGGTGCGTTTGGCTCAATATCGAAAAATAATTTGCAAAATTTTGTAAGGGTTTTTTTCCCAATGAATCACAGAAAAAATATGTGATCGTAGAAGTGATCTTCTTCAATTAAAAAACGAATCATCGCCATTCGAACGTGCCAATGCTTAGTTACATCGTTTGTTTATAACGCGATTCATTTTATCTTTCTATATCTTTTCTTTGTAAGACCTACTGTGTGGACAAACAGGTGGCGGATTCGGCCTGTACAGCGACAGCTTATTTGTGTGGCGTGAAGGCCAACTATGCAACGATCGGTGTAACGGCAGCCGTCAACTATGGTAACTGTGCCGCCAGCAATGATCCCCGCAACCACGTCCAATCGCTGATGGCCTGGGCCCAGGCAGCAGGGAAAGCGACCGGCATCGTGACGACAACCCGCGTCACACACGCCAGCCCCGCTGGTACCTACGCTCACACCGCAAACCGAGACTGGGAATGCGATGCCGACGTAGTCCGGACTGGTGGTGATTCGGCCCAATGTCCAGACATCGCCACGCAACTGATCTACGGAGAGACGGGCAAAAACTTTCGTGTCATTCTGGGAGGTGGCCGTCGTAAGTTTCTCCCGAAAACCATGAAGGACGAGGATGGAGTCCGCGGCCAACGGCTAGATGGGGCTAATTTGATTTCCCAATGGTATTACGGAAAACCACTCGGTACAGCACGGTACGTGTCCAACAGGCACGAGTTGATGGCGCTCAACTTCACCGAGGTAGATTATCTGTTGGGGCTGTTCAATGCAGACCATATGAAGTTCCATCTTGACGCCCGCCCGGAAATGGATCCAACGTTGGGCGACTTGACATATGCGGCGATAAGAACGCTGGAGAAGTACCCCGAAGGTTATGTGCTGTTTGTGGAGGGTGGCAAAATTGATCTGGCCCATCATTTCACCAAGGCACGTAAATCGCTCGATGAAACGGTGCAGCTGTCCGAGGCGGTGCAGGTGGCACGTCAGCTCACCAGCCCGGACAATACGCTGCTCGTGGTGACGGCAGACCATTCGCATACAATGACGCTATCGGGCTATGCGACACGTGGTAACGACATACTCGGCTTGAACAGCCAGATCAGCGACGGTGACAAGAAACCGTACACCACGCTAACGTACGCCAATGGGCCGGGTGGACCGCTGCCCGGTCCGAAGGGCCAGAGACCAAACATAACCGAGTCGATGATAAAGGACCGTGAGTTTCAGTTCCCGAAGGTGGTCCCGATGAAGTACGAAACGCACGGTGGCGACGATGTGGCGCTGTTTGCGTACGGACCGTGGTCGCACCTGTTTGGCGGAATGTACGAACAGAATGTAATACCACACTTGATAGGCTACGCAGCGTGCATCGGAAACGGTGAGCACGCGTGTTCGACGGTTGGTGGTTTGTAAACAGCGTGCAGGACGCTTTTTTAATTTGTCGTGTTGTACCTTGTTTTGTAAATAAAATTCCTCTATGTTTTTAAGTAACAGGCGGCGTTACTACTACTGTTTATGCTACAATGTTTGGGCGAGGGCCAGCATGATTGCTGTTATTAGTGCAAATGTGTTGGCTTGTCCAGTTGAAATCAGATACAAATAAGGTTTGGGGTAAGGTGACATAAAAACCGCTCAATTCTACAGAGGACTGGAATAGTTGGCAGAGGATTTCACCATAGAACATGACTCCCGAAATATCATTTTTCTGCTTACCTTTATCCGGAATCGGTTCTTAGAGGTTCTTTGGTAGATGGGGTCACTTCGATCAGGAGTTCTTTAGGTAAACAAAGTTCTCAGACGACGAGGACTCTTCAATCAGGCTTCTCCGACTATTAGATTTCTTGGTAGACGAAGGTTGACCCTTCCCGCTATAAGATCTTTTGGTCTCTTGATGACTAGTTATTTGCGATGCACGATTCGGAAAACCGACAATGTCCCTATATTTTTGGATGTTGATATAAGACTCAGCAATGAAATAAAGCTAACTAAAATTATGATTTCGTTCATCAATCTCCGAAGCTAATTTTTCTGTCTTCAATGTACCAAACAACTGTAGCAAGCAAATAGCTCTGTGTAAATTAAATTCAAGCAACGCACCATCCCGACCTTTCGTTAAATCACGCAATTGACACTTTCGTTAAAGCCGTGTTTGACGTTTCGACGATCGGCGCTAAAACCGCGTGTCTGCAAATTGCGGTGAATTCCATTTGTGCTGCCTATTGCAAATTTTCCTTACCGGCCGGGAAATACGTAAAGCTGAACGTATCAGCTGCGACTCCCGACTCGCAGCTGCCGTTACAAACTTTGTCTTTCCGGAGCGTTTGCCGATTAGTGCGCGAAGTGTGCGTGTGTGTGAAGAATTTTGAAGGAAGCGGTTGTGTGGTGAAACTCCTCGTACATTGCATCCGTAATCCGCACCCGTCCGAACATGGATACCGTGAAGATAAGCGAATTGCTGCGGGCCACCATCGACCCAGCGCAACGATTGCAGGCCGAGGAGCAGCTAAATCAGGTGATTGCTAATTGGGGAAACAATCTTCCGCCGTCAACGGAGTACGCACGACAGCGCCGTTTTTGTCTGGAAAATTCGCCCGTCCGAAGCATCTGCATGACGCGGCGGAGTACGTGGACGTGGTTGTGAAACGTACGGGACCGGCAAAAGGGCAGTGCGAGTGAGCGAGCGAGCGAGCGAGCGAACGAAAGGGAGGCCACATTAGAGGAGGAAAATATTTACAAGTGCATAACACTGGAACGGGCCGTGTAGATGATTTCAATTGTTCTGAAGCATGTTTTGTAACGAAATCAGCTCGGCAGCATAAGCTTCTGCTGTAAACAAATTGCACCTAAAACGATCGAATAACCCTTGGATTACCCTTGAAAAATCAAACCACACTCTGGAATCGTCTGTTTCTGGTGGAGCTCGGCTTACTCACCGTGGTGTATTTATTAAACCGCCCTCCCTTACTTACCGCCATATCCGCCGCGGACACACGGCACCCACCTATAGCTTTTCCTACCTGTGGATGCGAGCAAATTCATTGACCAAACACTGAAAGCGCCCCATTCCTTTGGAGATGTTGCCATTACAACGGCTGAAGTTAAAATAAATCCATCGTTCAGAGCTGTCCATTATGTTCGGTGCTGACAGCGGAAGCAAAACTTGCAAATTATTTATCAGACGCAACAATTTTGATACTTCGGAGCGTTTCGACGATCGGCGTGACGTTGTTCTCGAATGATCCGCATCAAGCGATGATCTTTTTTTTCTCTAAAAACATCAAAGCATTTCCTTCGCCAATGAAGCTTCCGAATGGTTGCAATGAACACGTTTTACCCGCATGTACTCACCAACAAAAAGGGGTCAGTATTGCTTTTGGGCAATACTTGGGTACGGCAGTCTACGAGTTCCGCTCGGTTGCTACGGGGATTGGATGCACTGCACTATCACGAGCGAGGTAGTAGTGTAAACAGAACCCGAAAATAAATTTTCACCAGCGGATGTGCGAGTGTGTTCAGATAAAATAAAAAGGCAGCTGTACAATTATTGGAAAACTTTCTTCAAGCGCTTATAAAATCACGTGGTTTTGGTGGTAGCCGCCGAACATGGAACATACCATGATCGGAGTTCGGTACGAGACATGCATTAATAATTTTTAATCACATCACATACGGTTTCCTATTGCACACACTATCACCGTTTCGTAACGCTAACGCCGATGGGTTTAAAAATTAGCATACTGACTCACATTTCCTCCGTTTGTTCTCCCTAATCTACGCGCATGTGCTGCACACGCACACATTTTTCCCGACAGGTACACAAGATCATCGGTTTCCTGCCCACCCTGATGCAGGTGATCATGCAGAATGAGCTGGAAATACCGGTCCGATTGGCCGGTGCCATCTACATGAAGAATCTGATCAACACCAGCTGGCAGGACCGCGAGGCGGAAGGAGGCAATCCGATCCCGTTCGCCATTCACGAGCAGGACCGGGCCATGATCCGGGACACGATCGTGGAAGCGATCGTGCACGTGCCGTCGGAGGTGATCAAGATACAGCTGTGCTTCTGTTTGAGCCACATCATCAAGAACGATTTTCCGGGCCGATGGACGCAGGTAGTGGACAAGGTGAGCCTGTGTCTGCAGAACAGCGACCCGAACGCGTGGCACGGTGCACTGCTCTGCATGTACCAGCTGGTGAAGCACTACGAGTACAAGAAATCGGCCGAACGCGGTCCGTTGACCGAGGCGATGAATCTGCTGCTGCCCCAGATCTACACCATCATGATGAACGTGATCAACGAACCGTCGGAACAGAGCGTATTGCTGCAGAAGCAAATTCTGAAGATATTCTACGCACTCACGCAGTACTCGCTACCGCTGGAGGTGATCACGAAGGAGGTGTTTTCGTGCTGGATGGAAATCTGTCGACAGATCCTGGAACGGCCGGCTCCGGATGCGTCGCACATTGAGGAGGAGGAACGACCGCAGCATCCTGCGTGGAAAACGAAAAAGTGGGCATCGCACATCATACTGCGGATGTTCGAACGGTACGGCAGTCCGGGCAATATCATCTCGAAGGAGTATAAAGAATTTTCCACCTGGTTCCTGCAAACGTTTACCAGCGGGCTGTTGATGGTGCTGCTCAAGATTCTGGACCAGTACCGCAACAAGATCTACGTTTCGCCGCGCGTCATGACGAACACGCTCGACTACATCAAGACGGCCGTTTCGCATGCGTTCTCGTGGAAGATGCTGAAGCCGCACATGATCGAAATCATTCGGGACGTCATCTTCCCACTGATGTCGTACACGGACGCGGACGAGGAGCTGTGGGAAAGCGATCCGATCGAGTACATCCGCAAGAAGTTTGACGTGTTTGATGATTTCGTGTCGCCGGTACAGTCGGCCGAAACGCTCCTGCACAATTGCTGCAAAACGCGCAAAGGAATCCTCACGCAGGTGATGCAAATCATCATGCAGATCATCAATACGCCCGGGCTGGACCATAAGGAGAAGGACGGTGCGCTGCATATGGTCGGTTCGTTGGCGGAGGTGTTGCTGAGGAAGAAAATCTTCAAGGAACAGGTCGAGCAGCTGTTGATGCAGTACGTGTTTCCGGAGTTTTCGAGCCCGCACGGACATTTGCGAGCGAGAGCCTGCTGGGTGATGCACTATTTCAGCGATATTAAGCTGAAGAACCCGCAAGTTCTGGAGCAAGTGATGCGCTTCCTGAGCAATGCGCTACTCACGGACAAAGATCTGCCCGTGAAGGTGGAAGCGGCCATGTCGATGCAGATGTTCCTCATTTCGCAGGAAGATGCGGCACCGTTCCTGGAGAATCAGATTAAGGAAATTACGATGGAGCTGTTGCGAATTATTCGCGAAACGGAAAACGAAGATCTGACGAACGTGCTGCAGAAGATCGTGTGCACGTACGCGGACCAACTGCCACCGATTGCGCTCGACATCTGTCAGCATTTGGCGACCACGTTTAGCCAGGTGCTGGAAACGGAGGACAATGGTGACGAGAAGGCGATCACGGCGATGGGACTGCTCAGTACGATGGAAACGTTGCTTGCGGTGATGGAGGAACATCCGCAGGTACTGGCAGCGTTGCATCCGGTCGTGCTGCAGGTGATCGGACACGTGCTCCAGCAGAATGTGCTCGAGTTTTACGAGGAAGCGTTCGGGCTGGTGTGCGATTTGACGTCCAAGAGCATCTCGCCGGACATGTGGAAGATGTTAGAAATTATATATGAGGTAAGGTGCTTTGATTTAAATGTGTGCGATTGTACCCACACTAATGTTTGATTGGATGTGTAGCTTTTCCAGAAAAATGGAGCCGAATACTTTGTCGACATGATGCCGGCATTGCACAACTACATAACGGTCGATACACCCGCTTTCCTTTCGAACCAGAATCACGTCATTGCGATGTACAACATGTGCAAATCGGTAAGAGAGAAGCTGCTGTGAATGACGCTGGGACTCAGCGTAGTGTTTAGTTGCAAATATGTGAATCGAATAATCGAACTTTACCGCCATTTCCTGCCAGATCCTCACTAGTACCGCGACCGAGGAGTCGGAGTGTAGTGCAGCCAAATTGCTAGAAGTCATTATCCTACAGTGCAAGGGACACATTGACGATTTCATACCGAGCTTCGTGGAGCTGGCATTGTTGCGACTGACCCGGGAGGTGAAAACGTCCGAGCTGCGAACGATGTGCTTACAGGTTGGTTGGGACACGAGAGATGCCTTTAAGAAATTACGAAAAGATCTGGTTTTTACTGTAAATTGCTTTCGTATTCTAGGTGGTAATTGCAGCTATCTACTACAATCCTACCCTGTTGCTAGAGATACTGGAAAAGATCCCGATACCGGTTCCCGATTCGTCCATCACGGCTCACTTCATCCGACAGTGGCTTCACGATTACGATTGTTTCCTTGGGTAAATATATACAGCACTTAAACTCCCATTGGCATTTGGCAGTGAAATTCTAATCCCTTCTTGCCACCACCACCACCACAACAGCATTCACGATCGTAAGCTGTGCATTATCGGGCTGTGCACGTTGCTGTCGCTCGGTGACCGTAAACCGACCGTGCTGAGCGAGCTGCCGGACAAGATCATTCCAACAATGCTGATGATTTTCGACGGACTGAAGCGTGCCTATGCTGCCCGTGCGGCCGAGGGCGAAGAGGAGGAAAGCGAAAATGAAAGCGAAGACCTGGAGGATGGCTTATCGAGCGACGAGGACGATGTGGACGAGATTAACCCATACTTCAAGAACATGTCGAAGATGGTGCAGGAAAGGGGTGCGGAAGCTGGTTTCGAAATTACTGCCTCGATTCAGGTGCGTTTTTGGGGGTTTTTGGTGGTACAAGCCGGTTTGGAGGAAAAATCATTCCCATTCTGGGTTCTCTAATGTACTAATGGAAACGCTTTTCATTCGAGTTAGGATGCTGATTCGGATGAGGATGACGATGACGAAGATGACGACGACGACGATGCGGACGATATGGATGAAACGGCACTGGAAAGCTATACAACACCACTGGACGATGAGGAAAATCCCAACACGGTCGATGAATACATTATGTTCCAGGACGTTATGAACAGTAAGTTGTCCGGCAGTCACCCAAACAGTGATGAGTGCATTATTAACATCGGTTTTTCCTGCACGCAGATCTTCCCAACACTGATCCAACCTGGTATACGATGCTTACCAGAAATTTGAACGCATCCGAGCGAAAGAACCTGCAGGAGGTGCTCGTGTTGGCGAACCAGAAAAAGGAAACCAAGCGCTCGAAAGAAATCGAAAAGAGTGGTGGTAAGTAAACGCAACGCTTTCCCCAACATAAAATCACCCCGTAATCGTTGTATTGCCATTCCTGTTTTCAGGATATCAGTTTACCCAGTTGCAGATACCGACCAGCTTTGGCTTTACGGGGCAGCAACAGTAATAATGGGCTCATAAGTCGTCGAGGAGATATGCATTAGCCAAAACCAGTGTTGTGGAGAATGCTCGACCAAGAACAGCGGGAAGCTTATAGCGGCCTTCTCACTCTTAACGATGCATCATCCATCATGTACTACTACTAGTGCTGCTTACACTAATCGCTATTACGACAACAACTACTACTACTACTGCAACTACACAACTACAGTGACACGTCCGCTTCAACAAACAGTGGAAAACACACACACAATCATTTCGCCATCACAACCTCATTTCGATACACACACTCCGACTGTGGTTTATCTCATCTCTAGTTTCTCAGTTCTCCCTCAACGCTGCTGCAACCGACCGTTACAATCGTAAACAAAAACGGAACTCGGTTTTGTGTGTGTGTATATGTGCCACCTATTAGTGCACTTTGTTTCGTGTAACATTATATTATCGGAAATATCCTTCCTGCCTAAAGGGGAATACTTAACAATGCATGGTATCGCTCTACACAAGGCAAAAACTGAAAACACAAGTGTGCGTGTGTGTTAGTGTGCGGGAAGCACTAGGCAGAGCTTTACTAGATTGTGAAAGCATTTAAAAACCCGTAAATGCTCCCGTTCCTGGAGTGAATGCTCTGCACCTTACCTGAGTAGCAATACCGATTGTTGCTATATCACTTCCGTGGCGTTAATTTAGCAAAGCAAATCTTATTAAAAGTGCGTCCAGTGGGCGAACCGCTCCTATAGCAATACGAGAAGCAGACGATGTACCAAGCGAGAAACCTTGTTATTTACACAACTTTGTTGAACGTCGCAAAGCGTTTTTGTTTCCCGAAATGCCAACCGTCGTCGTCGTCGTCGTCGTCGTACCTTTTATTAACCCTGGGAGCAGACAACCTGACAACTGAATTCACTGAACGCGTGAGACACGCACGCTGAAAAGTAAAAGAAGGACGATAACAATCCCGCGTATGATGGCGTCTGTTTGGCGTAAATTTTGAACAGAAGTAGTGAGGGCGCGCACTCGGTCCCTGCTAAAGTTCTGGATCCAACTGTGATATATTGATCCCAACTCTCCGCCGTGGCGCCAAGGGCAAGGTTCTTGTAGATAGTCCCACGCCAACCGGGTGGAGAGTTTCTTGGCGAAGCGACGAGCTCAATCGATGGATGGAGCTCGATATTTAATTTTTCCTATTGTTTTGTGGTGGTCGTTTAATTAGTGGGCATTGGGGGAGGGATAAGGGGAAACAGGGAAGCGCTCGCGACAGTACATCTGGAGTATAATGGAAGAAGAACAGTAAAACGAACTAAATAGCTGAAGAGAAGGCCCTTTTTTGCGATGTGAGGGCACTTTAAACGGCTGCTGAAGAGAAGGGAGAAGTAGTGGATGGTTGCGAAAATTGATCCTAAATAAGGCGAATGTTGTTGTTAGGAAGGAAAGTTATTGAAAAAGCACATTCACACACGCACACGAGCAAAAACAGAGGCGTTTGAACTAAATTAATGTTGTGTTTATCATTGCATGAAGCATTCATTCATCGTAACAAATGCTATATCGGAAAATGTGTTATGCAAAACAATTGACATTGAGTTCTGGAATTATTTGAAAAAGAGTTAAACAGCTCCTCGAAAAAGAAAATCGAGAGAAACGCGATAAAAGTACTACCGCAAAAAAAAAGGAGTAAATGCTTTTAATGGTTTTAGTCAAGCAACACACATACAGAGCGATTCTTCTGATGGTAAAAGAGAAATGTTCGATACATCGATCTTGTGTGAGAGAAATCATCTCCCCGTTCCATTCCTTCAAACCAATAGTTAAGCACAGAAATGACAAGACCCATTTTAAAGAACTGCATAAAGCAAACAATAGCACGTACAACACAAATACGGCAGGAATTGAAACAAAAGCGATTAATTAACGTAACACAAAACAAATCACGAATAACCGAACCAGCAACACGGGGGACACACGGTACACGGTAAAAGTAATGACTCGCAACGGCAGAAAATAATAGGAGACAAAAAAAACCCGAAACAAAGCAAAACAAACGAAAACATGCTAAACGAAAGAATTGCTGTGTAAGAAGAGTAAAGAGTGTCGGATGGAAGAAAATATATATATATTGAATATAAATATGACTTGGATTATTTTTCTTTGGTATGGGGGGGGGGGAACATGATTTGAGCGCGTTGGGTGGTTCTCCAGCTTTCCAAGTTCTATCTTACTTACTTACTTATCCGGCGCTACAACCGCTTCGCGGTCTTGGCCTGCTGCAACAATCCTCGATACCGGTCACGGTCTAGCGCCGTCGTCTGCCAATCCATTATCCCGGCCGTTCTGGCGGACGCATCGACGCCATCACTCCATCTCAGTTTGGGCCTATCACGCCTCCTGTGTCCATGTGAGCGGCCTAAAAGGACTTTACGGGCTGGGTCGTCCGGTGCTTTTTTTTTTTTTTTTTTTTTTTTCATTTATTTATAGAGGCTTTGGGTAAAGGTCGTCCGGTGCCATTCGTCATTGTAGCGGCTCCTCCATTGTCCTTCCACACATACGGGGCCAAAAATCCTTCTGAGCATCTTCCTCTCGAACGCGGCTAAGAGGGTTTCGTCAGTTTTGGACAGAGATGGACTCAGAGGCGTATGTGAGTACTGGGACTATAAAGGTTTTGTACAGTCCCAGCTTCGTCCGTCGAGTGGAGAAGTTTCCTCAGGCTGTACTATGACCGGTTGGCAGCCAGCACCCTTGCGCGCAACTCAACGTCTATGTTGTTGTCGGTGCTGACTTTTGACCCCAGATAGGTGATGTTTTGGACGACTTCGAAGGTGCGATCTCCTATCTGTACATCACCCCTGCGTAAATCAGTGTTTGTTAGCAGGGCCGCTGATGGTGCCACCATCATTTTGGTTTTTGCCTCCAAAACTTGGTTGATCTCCAACCCGAGTTTCAGTGCCGCATGCTCGATCCTTTGATAAACTTCTGCTACATAGGAGAACCTCAAACCAATGATGTCTACGTCATCAGCGTATGCCAAGATCTGGAGTGACTTATAGAAGATGGTCCCCAAAGTTTCCACCTCCGAGTCTCGGATGGCCCTCTCTAACGCCAGATTGAATAGGAGGCAAGCAAGCCCGTCTCCCTGGCGCAGACCCTTGGTGGTAGCAAAGGGCCCTGAGAGTTTTCCATCCACCTTCACCTGGCATGTGATGTTGGTCATCGTCATACGTACAAGCCTGGTAAGCTTGGCCGGGATTCCAAATGAGCTCATTGCGTCGTATAGTTTTACCCTGGCTATGCTATCGTATGCGGCTTTAAAATCAATGAAGAGATGGTAGGAGTGTAGCTGCTGCTCCGCCATCTTCTCCAAGATTTGCCGCATGGTGAAAATCTGGTCAGTGGTTGATTTTCCGTTTCGGAATCCTCTTTGATAGTTTCCAACTATCTCTTCAACGAATGGGACAAGTCTGTCTTGTATAACTAGGGAGAGAATCTTGTAGGCGGTATTCAACACCGTAATACCCCTGTAGTTGCTGCACTCTAGCCTATCTCCCTTCTTGTATATGGGGTAGATGATGCCGAGATTCCAATCACAAGGCATCGATTCGCTATCCTATACCTCAGTAATGATTTGATGAATTTCCAGTTCGAGTGCTGCACCTCCGTTTTTGATCAGCTCGGCTTCTATTCCGTCGGTACCTGGTGCCTTGTTGTTCTTGAACTGACGAATGGCCTTTCGTGTGTTGTATCTTAATTTAATTTTTTTCTCCAGAGTAACTAAACAAGCATCTGTCGGCTCGATTTCGTCATGAGGAACCGGAACCGAACAGCCTAATATACAAAGTTTTCTGATTATATGACTGATGACCTCTCGTATCGATAGATAGTCTGGTTTTTGCTATTTCTAAGTTTTCCGACACGATAAAAGGGACGACAGCGATAAAAGGTATTAGTATTACTAATAAGTAACAATGAAGAAAAAACAATATTTAACAGTTGCTTATTACACGTGTAAATTTATTGATTTGTTTTTGTTTTTTGAATCTCAATATGGTTTTTTTCTGTTTCTGTGTTACACTTGATTATCCTTCCCGGGAAGGTGGTTGCCTCCAGGGCATTCAGCCTAACGTGTATGTGTGTATGTATGTGTGCGTGTACACGACAAGGGTAGAGAATAGTATTATTACTTGATTGATTGGATGGTTTTGATATTATTAGTTGTTTGTCCACCACGTTCACTATCATCGAATAATTGATTTTAGTTTTAATACTTGTAATTTCCTGCACCCAGTATTTGTGTGTGAAAAAGGTGTCCTACCGCATACGCAAAAATTTGCTTCAAGTTGTCTGTGCTGTTAAAACGTTTTCACGCGGCTCAAAGTTTCGGTTCTAACGCATATTATAGGTAGACGAACGTAGGTCCTTCTTGTCAAATATTACAATTTGGCCAATACATTACATCGAAACAATCAGTCATGTAAAAACACTTTAACCAATTTTTGCTCCTCTTGTACACCTTAGTATTTTTCTCACATTATTGTTATGTATACTATGTTAAAAATTTCGATTAAAATTGTGTGTTTTGGCCTTCGTCAGTAATTTTTCTCCGAGCCAGTTTTCACCTCTATTGAATGCTTCTAATGAATTGTGAATGGAAAAAAGTGTGTGTTTGTGAATGTGGTTGAATTGGCGTTTGTTACGGACGGAGGGAAACGGAAGCTTCCCCAAATGTTTTGTGCTGTTTTGTTTTCTTCTGGATTCTTCTGGTTTTTCGATCCTTCTCTCATTCTTTGGTTTTCCCTCTACGAGGATATGCATCTGGTGCTAAATCAGATACCCTGGGCTGTTTGTTTGTTTGCTATGGTTAACTTTCTTTTATGCTTTACTACTTCCCTATCCCTCTCTCCTTCGCTCCCTAGCTCTGTTCTGCTTGTTAGAATTTATTCCGCTAAAAAAATAATATTAATAATAAATGATCAACAATTCATATTTCTCTCTGACTATCTCTCGCTCGTGCTCTCTTTCTCTCTCTGTCCCCTTCAATGCGCTACTATCGAGCTACTTTATACAGTTTACAATATAGCCTTACCAAAGTGCTGCGTCCATAACCACAATTCCTCAACTGAACCCATTTACACGCCTAACTAACTAACTGTATTACCACACACTCTTACTCTGTTTCAATTGCATTTTAAAATCATCTTACTCTCTCTCTCTCTCTTACTCGCACTTACAAACTAGAACAAATGGAAGTAAAAAAGGAAACGGAAAGGAAACTCCAACTCCAACGTCTTCCCTTTTCCAAACAATTACTTCCTTTTTCGCGTCCGATTGCACTAAATCACTCTATATCAAACAAATGTGCTCGTCGCCCACTATACACACACACAGTCTCTCTATTCTTTTTTTGCATGACCCGGCGGCACAATCCCTTAAAGCTAACATATGCTTGCCACTACTGATTAGTCGACCAACACTAGATATAGGAGTGGCAGGTTCATCCTCGCCACAGCTCTACAGACACAACACACGCACAAAAACAAAACAACTATGATATACTTGGTACTTATCGCTTGGTGAAATAGAATGTTTCCGTTCCAATGTGTTTTTTGTTTGTTTGTATCCTGCTCCTGTTTGGCCTGATCCGCCTCATCCGCCTAAGATGGCACCGGGCCGTCTTAGATCAGCCGCTGTTAATCGTACGTACCGCGATCCTTTTTGTTGATATCCACAAAGTAGATGTCGTCCTGATGCTGCAGCACGTAGTCGATGAACGCATTGATCGGTCCTATCTCGTCCAGTGACATCTGTTCCTGTTTGGGCCAGATCAGATTCGGACCGAACACGATCGCTAGGTTGGAGGAGGTCATTTTGTTGAAATCCTTGCGCTCCATAATTTTGCCCAGAAACTCTACGATGTACTTAAACAGTTCGTAGTTTTCTTCCGGCAGTCGTTCACGCAATAGCTGCTTAACGTTGCGTGAACGTTGCTCTTCCGTTTTCCACTCGCTGAACTGGGTAATGTCTTCGTACAGTTCGTAGGTGAGCAGGGGTTCCTCGAGCTCGCGGAGGAAGGTTTTCAGCAGGGAGGCAACGACGTGTGTGTCTTCGTTGGAAAGTTGAACCTCTTCGCCGGCATTGATCTTGGCGCGGAGTTCCTTTATTCGGGCGTAGTTGCCCGACCGACGGAATATGCCTTCCGTTTCGACCACTGGAAATTGAAGAGAAGCCTTCGTTAGTTATTGCTGACAACTAAAACATAGTGACTCAATACACCAAGGGACTCTCAATCGCCACAATTCATCTTTTAAAAATATTCGCAACTGATATTTCGCTTATTCACCAGTGACAATCACGTCCCATTAAATCTATCAACGCAATTTGTGTGCCATTACTCACAAACCGGCGCACACGCTTTCCGTGTCGCGAATAAAATTTGCTTACCATCCGGTAGTGATAGATGGTCGACGCACTTTCGCACGATCGGCGGTATACAGTTGAGGCAGGCGCTATTTTCAATGATGAACCGTAACGACACACCGAACTGGGCCGACTTCGGCAGGTTCTCGAGTGACCGGCTACTCTTCAGACTAGATTTACTGCCCCGCAGCGTGTAGCGTGTGCCGTTGTTGATCTTTTCGTCGAATCTGTCCATTAGAGAAAATTCAGAGCAAGAAATCAGTTTCCGATTAGACTCTTCCTGCGCTGCGTGTGTGTTCCTGGATGTACGTACTCTCGCACTGGATCCGGCACCTTCAGTGTGTTTAGACCGAGCGATTGCTTCAGCTCGTCCAGACTGCTCGTGTAGATCAGCTTGCTCTTGAACTTATCGCTGATGATCGGTTTGAAGAAGAACCACACCATTCTGATGAAGGTGGTTGGGTGGACCTGATGAAGGGCAGTGGGGAAAACACAATTACCAGACCGTTGCTAGGCGGAGGGACGCTGTGCACCATTCTCTTACCACGTAAAGTTTCTTCAAATTCTTCTTAAAGCTTCGATCGAGCTCTTTGTAGGAATTCCACAGGAACTGGAGCGCCGGTTTGCTGTTATCCTTCATGCCCTGGTGAAAGTACGCGATGATGTAGTCATTCTGGACGAATTCTTCCATCGATTTGATGATAAAACTGTAACATCGGAACCACATGGAAACAGTGCACGATGAGTATTTGAAATACAGAGATGTAACTATTGAGCAAAGATGTATTTGAAGTCTAAAAGGGTTCTCAGGGAAGTCTAGAAACTCACTAGGATTACACCAAACTCCACCAACTATCTTTTAACAGTTCACCATTCACTGTTATCTGAATATCACTAAGAAATTCTTGTTGTGGAGTAATATATCTAAGGTACTATCTGCAACAAACGCTCAAAACCACTATTGCCCAACGTCTTCAACGGTCCGGCCGTTACGTTGGTGCACGTCCGCACGCTAGCTACCGTTCTAATGTACTGCTGTGCTGCTAACAGAATTTGTTTAACGACCTCCGACAGACACACGAGATCGAAACCGTCCGTCAACGGATAATGAGCGGACGGATGACGGTGGCAGAACTCTCGGCGGGAGAGAAGTGAAGCGCAAAGCGAACAGAATAAAAATAAGGAACGGCGCAAAGTCAAGTGCGCCGTGGGTGAGGGTGTCAAGCCGGGACGAGTATACCTCCCGGGAAGGGATGACCGCGTACACACACATGATACAGATTTCGTTGCATCGAGAGCGAAAGGGTGTACACAATAGCCCTGATTGCCTGAGACAAACGGAAATCTTTCCGGTGGAAAGCCTCAAACCAAACGGAAAGCAAATTTGCATTATGGTTACCTGTTAGAG
>KZ063294.1:4043-15514 GCA_002091835.1 Anopheles maculatus
ATCCTTTAAAATAAACCCCCACGCTACTGCACCAGCAAGCGAACGGTGGCTCACGGACCTCGTTAATCCTTTTATCATCACCATCGTAGCCGGAGCCGACCAGTCAGCAAGGTTCGAAGTGGTGAAAGCTTCGGCCTGGAACCTGGAAATCAATTTCCATGCCCTGCGGCCATCAATGTCTTAGCAGCGGTCTGCCAAGGGTGGCAGATCGGTACGGACAAAAACCACCCCTCCCGGGTGATTATTCCCGGCGTGTCGTCCGGTGAAGTGAGTGTATTGCAACATCAGCCACCGGATGGCAGTGGAACCGGAGAGACAGCGTAATCCCATCGTGCCGGTTCTAGCGAACCGGTTCTTCATTTTGTGCATGGCACGGTTCTCGAATCACCGAACCCTGCGCACCCCCGCCCCTGCGGTTCATACTGACCCGTCCGGAGGTTTGTGGAGGGAGACTGTTTTTGTCTTGAGTGCTTACTGTGCCATCTTAATCCGTTCAGCGCTGCTGGTTGAGTTTTATATGCGGCACCAGACGCTACCAGGGCAGTATTGTGCTCTTTCGTTGCCACCACCTCTGACGCTTTCCTTCCTCTGCTTTGTACCGTAAAGTGGAGAAAAGCCGTCTTGAAGATTTTTAATTAATTACGTCGATTGAGCACCACCAACGTCCGGAAGCATCCGCTGCTCAACGCACAAATCCTTTTTGGCGCACTTTTCCACACAATCGCTAGCTCGAATCACTTCGGGTAACAGCGTGGTGCCTTTAAGCTGTGTGTGTGTGTTTTTTTTTTTGCTGTTGTCTTAATTCACCCTCGTAAGAATATTCCGAAGCGAGCAGAAAACCCCCGAACCAGCTTTTAAAGAAACTTCAAGATGGTTCAGCACCTAACACCGGGTGGATTGTGTTGAGTGTTGGAATTAAATTCATTATGGCTTACAGTGTTGCTGGACGGTGCTGGATGTTCCAAGAAGTTCCAGTCGTTACGTGCTTCGAGCCTGCTATTGTTCGCTCTTCCTGCGCACCACTAAAACCAAAGCTCGCCAGCCCATTGACATTGGGTTGTGTTCTTTGTCACGTCGGTCGCAACGGCATGCAGCAGCCGATCAAGTGGTCTAATTAAATTGCAATACTTGACGTTGAGTTCCGGCAGCGTACCTGTAAATAGAGAAAGAGAAATCATTCGGTTAGTATCGATTCCTGTTCACCGCGCAACCCGGTCCAGCACAATGGAGCGTAATCTGTCGCATAACACAATTACAGGCAAACGTTGCAACCGTGGTTGACCGAGCGACTGGGGACACCGGGAACCGGCAACCTTTTCCCAAGGAATGGGATGATTACAGATTGCGGTACCATTTTCCTACTCTTTCTCATGACTGCTTGGTTGACCAAGGCAAATAAGTAGCATCCTTTGCTGTGTTGCTCGGGATGTGGCGTCAATACTCCACTGCTACGTCTGCGGTCTCGAGAGTCGACCATCAGCACGCTGGACATCAGACATTGGGAACGATGGATGCTTTGCACAGTGCACATCGAACCCCTGACACGGAACCCCAACACTGACCATCGTCACTGGCATCCCCAGATCCCGGTCAATAGAGCGTCTTCAGCACACCGACGGAAGGTTATCGGTGCGAACCAGAAACCATTGCCAGGCAATCGGTGGCTGAGCTTGAGGTTGTACGAGCCAAACACAAAACCAGCGCAAGCAGTTGCTACTTCGATGGAGCTATTTTCAGGTTGAATTATTTCTTCACTCCAACAATAGGCGCAACGCACTTGGGTGGAGCGAACCGGAACCGGGTGCCAGAACGATTTTGTTGTTTGTGGTCGGGAAAATGTCGAACGAACAAGCAATGAAAGGCTTTCGATGTGGTGTGCGACCGTATCCGGTGTCGTCTGTTAACAGGGTCGAAGCTTTGAGGCTGTACGGCAGTACTTATAAGGGACATTCGGTTTTGGAGATGCAATAATGTGCGAAGGTCAAACGTGACTTTAAGTTCTCTTGGTTTGTAAGCTACTAGAACAAATGCTTTTTGAAGATATTATAATATTTCGATCATGGTAGAATTTTTTGCATGAATAAACGATGAGAAATCGATATTCGGACATGGGCAACAACTCAATAACCTTTCAATACCCTTCTATTGACTCTCACACTGTCTTTGTGGACAATGTATGCGTGCCACATTTCACCTAAACAATGCAAAAGTTCAGCTACGAAGGTTGTTCCAGCATAGCCCATTTTGACGATCATCAATCAAAAGTCCAACAAAAGTGACGGTTTCTCTCACCACAATGCGGCTGTTCTCACACATACACCCCACAGACAGACTAATTGTCGCTGAACGGGCAATCGATCACAATGGAGCCGTTCTGTGTCATGGTTAATTGAATGATAGCGACAATAGCCGGATAAGCGAACGGGGCACAATAAAAAGACAATCGAGCACCACAAGGTTGTGTCCCTCAATTATCCACATGACGTAAGGGTGAAAACCAATTTTTTTATTGCACCCTGTTCTTGCTCATTACCGATTTGAATAGAATTCTCCGAGAGGTTTTTTAGAATTATAATTACATACCCACGCTATACACTCCTCCAGGAGGAGGACACATTCACGCGCGCGGGCCTAGTCGTAAAGTGTAATGTATTCGGAAGATTTTATGCGACGGTTTAGCTTGGCGGTGAAAGCAGCTGTGTCGCAATTTGCTTCCACCATCTGATCTGCATTTTATTGTTACGGCTCAGTGAAGCTTAATCAAAATTATAATCCTTCGAGTGATTATTTTAGTCGGCGTTTTTTCTCTCTCTCTCCCACACAGTCGTTAGAAACACCCAATAAAAACGCCGACTAAAATAATCACTCGAAGGATTATAATTTTGATTAAGCTTCACTGAGCCGTAACAATAAAATGCAGATCAGATGGTGGAAGCAAATTGCGACACAGCTGCTTTCACCGCCAAGCTAAACCGTCGCATAAAATCTTCCGAATACATTACACTTTACGACTAGGCCCGCGCGCGTGAATGTGTCCTCCTCCTGGAGGAGTGTATAGCGTGGGTATGTAATTATAATTCTAAAAAACCTCTCGGAGAATTCTATTCAAATCGGTAATGAGCAAGAACAGGGTGCAATAAAAAAATTGGTTTTCACCCTTACGTCATGTGGATAATTGAGGGACACAACCTTGTGGTGCTCGATTGTCTTTTTATTGTGCCCCGTTCGCTTATCCGGCTATTGTCGCTATCATTCAATTAACCATGACACAGAACGGCTCCATTGTGATCGATTGCCCGTTCAGCGACAATTAGTCTGTCTGTGGGGTGTATGTGTGAGAACAGCCGCATTGTGGTGAGAGAAACCGTCACTTTTGTTGGACTTTTGATTGATGATCGTCAAAATGGGCTATGCTGGAACAACCTTCGTAGCTGAACTTTTGCATTGTTTAGGTGAAATGTGGCACGCATACATTGTCCACAAAGACAGTGTGAGAGTCAATAGAAGGGTATTGAAAGGTTATTGAGTTGTTGCCCATGTCCGAATATCGATTTCTCATCGTTTATTCATGCAAAAAATTCTACCATGATCGAAATATTATAATATCTTCAAAAAGCATTTGTTCTAGTAGCTTACAAACCAAGAGAACTTAAAGTCACGTTTGACCTTCGCACATTATTGCATCTCCAAAACCGAATGTCCCTTATAAGTACTGCCGTACAGCCTCAAAGCTTCGACCCTGTTAACAGACGACACCGGATACGGTCGCACACCACATCGAAAGCCTTTCATTGCTTGTTCGTTCGACATTTTCCCGACCACAAACAACAAAATCGTTCTGGCACCCGGTTCCGGTTCGCTCCACCCAAGTGCGTTGCGCCTATTGTTGGAGTGAAGAAATAATTCAACCTGAAAATAGCTCCATCGAAGTAGCAACTGCTTGCGCTGGTTTTGTGTTTGGCTCGTACAACCTCAAGCTCAGCCACCGATTGCCTGGCAATGGTTTCTGGTTCGCACCGATAACCTTCCGTCGGTGTGCTGAAGACGCTCTATTGACCGGGATCTGGGGATGCCAGTGACGATGGTCAGTGTTGGGGTTCCGTGTCAGGGGTTCGATGTGCACTGTGCAAAGCATCCATCGTTCCCAATGTCTGATGTCCAGCGTGCTGATGGTCGACTCTCGAGACCGCATTGCCCCCATCAAGCAGGTGTTTATGTTTATCTTATGGTAGATTATCGTACCGTTTTTTTTTTCAACATAACAGGTAATTCGAAGAGGATTAAATGTCTTTGCAGAGGATTAGATGAATAGATAGCAACACAACTTAAGATTTTATTTGTGTAGTGGATCAAACATAGTTGAATATCGAATCGTTTTGGTCTGCTGTTGTTAATTTTCAATTTTTTTAACGTAAGTTAAACGATAAGGACATAATTAAAAATGTTAGGGTGGCTCATTTAATTTAGTAGGAACATGGTGGCTGTATAGCTTAGTTTAAGGGGTTCTTACTCATGAAACGGCCGATTGAGGACCTATCTTTATATTCTTCTCTGGTTCAACAACCTCAGTAGGTTTTTTAGAAGGTAGCTAGATTTCTAGAATTCTATGACTTGGTTTTACCCGTGGCTGGATAGTCAGCCCTGTGTAAAGGGAGGCGCGGTTCAGACGGAATTCGATACTAGGACGTGCCGTGTAATGCCTGGCGCCGCTATAACTTCGGCCACCGGATCGCCTGTATGTGGAGCTATTAATATTATTAAATGAACATTGAAATTTTAATGACCCGGTGGTGTATACGATAGCGTCGCCGGTCTTCACACGACAGGACCGGGGTTCGAATCCCGGCAGACCGCCTCCCCGTACGCAGGACTGACTATCCAGCTACGGGTATAACTAAGTCACAGAAAGCTAGCAATAGCTAGCAGGCCAAGACCTGCAGAGGTTGTAGTGCCAGAGAAGAAGAAGAAGAACATTGAAATTTTAATTAAGGCTTTTGAACATTTTAATAAGACATTGGTGCGATGTTTCGTTGAAGTTTTGTTATTTAAAAATCACGAGAAACAGAGGTATACAAGTCTAGTATTACTCTAAAGTCTCATCTGGACCGTTCCCCATAGTGAGGGCTGACTATCCAACTATGCGGTAACACTAAGTCTAGTAAGCCAGAAATGGCAGGCATGACCAAGAGGTCGTTAGGCCAAGAAAGAAGAAGATTACTCTAAATTACTAGCCTTTAACAAATCTGTTTTCTTGCAATTACACGGGAAAGTACAAACGACGTCAATAAACTAGAAGTATTGAAAGAGAAACGATAATATAAATGCCCAGATCATTTGAAAAAAACATGATGAATCATAATAATGGAACACTTTTTGAATAAATGTGACGTCAGGATAAGTCTCGTGCTCTGACGTCTCTATTTAGCAACAGGAAACTTTTTCTGAGATAGCTATGTGCTATGATATGAGCTATGCTGTTAACGACGTCAGCTGGGGTTTAACAAGACATTTGTCAACATCGCCAACAGAATTTTCTGTATGCAATAGTACAACTTTTGGGATTAACAAACGATACTTCCTAACATATCTTAACACGTCGTAACAATACAATAAGGCGTCGAGTTTAACATTTGTTCAATAACATAAACAGAGCAATACGGCCAGGCTGTTCTAACTGATTAAAAAAAAAAAAATGAACAGATTTTAAATTAAGTATATTATAAGGCATTAAGTCAGTTATAGGCTATTTCTATGGATATAATCCATCCGAACAACAATTAACAATGTTTTTGTATAATCACTCCAGTATTATGACAGATTATCCTCTGTTAAGTAATAATAAAATATTTTTCGGGACTATGTCAGTAAAAAATTGTTTCGAGTTAAGCCAACGGTAAATTGTGAATGAAATAAAGTTCCACAAAATATTTATGGTATCAATTTTGAATTCAGTGTTTATATATTCCAAAAATATGAACATTTGAATTAACATTTGAGTCATTTTTAGCAATATTTGCTGTTATAAACCGTGGAAAATGATCGTTTGCCCAAAAAAAAGAGTGTGTATCGAAACATAATATAATAAAAATTCCTTATGTTATCCTTGTCACACAATCTATCATCAAAACGCTGCGTTTTTGCTTCCGCTCGAATCCGGGCTTAATCAACCCGTCGTTAGTGTTTTCTCACTTCAAAATTGCACCGAAAACGCAACAGCTTTTGATCGGACCGTTTATGCTCATTTGTAGCGCCTCTACATTCGTTTGTGTGTATGTGTGTGTCTGTGTGTGTTGTGGAAGAATGTGCTAGTTGGCATGAAAATGTCCATCCCCGTCACATATATTGGAAAACAAATATGTGCCTGCTGGCGACACTTGGTCACGGTTTTCGTAGTCCAATTTGCACCGATCGGAACACAAACCCGAACAAAAAAGGACACACAATCGTGCAGCAAAATCAAAACAAAAAGGAAGAAACGTTTGGTCGTTTTCCACCCGCCAACATTGGGGAAATCGATTTTTCGTTTAGTGCCAATGTTTTTGTTTACCTTCCTTTGCCCGGAACCGCAAAAGCCAGCCCGGCGAAAATGCCGGGTCGCTTCCTTCTGTCACGCTGTCCGTCTCGTTTTTGTCTTGCGGCTCGGGCTTGACGGGCTGGTGATGGAGGCCGGTGTGGAAAGGGAAAGTCTCCCGCAAGGGAAAGCCGATTGGGGATAAGGATGAACATAATGAAAAAGGGAACCGGCTGAACGGTACCAGTACCGTTCGAATCCTTGATCGAATCCGGTCGCTGGGAGTTTTGTTTTTGCCGCTACCTTGACGGGCTCGGCGCGACGTTTGTCAGCTGCCATCGTCGGTTTCATTGTCGATGCCGCGAAAACGGCGAGCTTTTTTTTTTGCTGTGCCTAAAGGCCTGATGCCTTCTGCTCTATTTGTGTGCGCGGAAAGTCGGCGGACGCTTTTTGTTTCACCAGCTTTGTTGTCAGTTTTCATTATGAAAATCTCGCCCCCTTTTTGCTTGCGGTGGCTGCAGTGGTTGTGGATTGATTTATTAGTGAGGAAGCTTAATAGAGCGGCCGCTGGAGATGTGTGCCTTTGTGGGAGAATATTGCTGTGGTGAAAATGGAAGTGATTTAGGATTGAACACTTTACAAAAAAGAGTGATTTGATGCAACCACCTGGTGGGATTAGACAATTAAAACCATGAAAGCGTTGCCAAAACCAAAGTATTTTAATTTATAAAAAATTATATACAGGCATTTCCATGAGCAGGAGAGAGACTAAGAGGATTATTGAGAGATAACGACAGTCAAATATGCAGCCAAGATAATGAATTAAAAATAAGCTGTTAAGACCACAAAGAAAGAACAAAAGACTTTCTTAACAAATGCGAACAGCTAAGGGAGATTCCCAGCAGATAATAAACCACAAGATAAAGGGCCATCTGCGTGAAAAGTTGTTGTCCGTTGGCTGGTTTCAAGCCACCGTCTAGCTCGTTTCCAACTCATTTTAACAAAGCAAGCTTAACCCAACACTACTCTTTGCAAAGCTTTCCAGGGAAAGCGATTGCTAGCGTCAACCTAGCCCAATAGTTGTTCAATAGACATCGCTGGCAAAGAGCACCGTGATGAGCTGCTTTCCTATGAACCTCGTCAGAAAATTCGTTTGTGTTTAGAAAGACCAAGCACAAACAAACGTCCGCTCCTAGCCCGACCTAGTTCGGCTAGGCATGTCCAGCCACCGAAACGCCGCCTGGCAACACAGCTAAGTTGAGAAACGGTCCAGTGACAGCGATAAGTGTTTGTTTGGTGTGCAGCAGTCCTACCGCGGCTCGAGAGATGAACCGAACGCATCGTCTGTTTCGAGGAGCGTGTTTAGTTTTTCGCCGGAACACACGCCGATCCGCGGGCAGGAAACGGGCGAGTCGGTTGTTCCGAGGAACCCGTGGATAGATTTTATGCTCGATCGAGCGAAACGGAAATAATAAATTGTGAAGTCGGATTTTCAGCGTGAACGCGTACTCATACCTTTTGACGAAGATCGTTGCGAGGAGTCGTGGCGCAAAAGGGGTTCGGTGCAAACTTTTCGCCCGAAGCAAGTTTTGGGGAAATTGTTAGCGAAATTTATCTGTGGCACAGGAAACGCACGAGCTGCGAACAGGGCTGCAGCAGGTTTCCGCGTCCGATGCTCCGATGGTTCTGGATGGAGCATACGATCGATGAAAATTTGAAAAGTTTGCACAGTTTTCATCCCGGTTCCGGTGTCAATGGTGTTCTCGGGATTGTTGGATCGAACCGATTTTGACCTCCCGGATGGTGGTGGGTGTTAGGGTGTGCGAAACTTTATGGTTAAAGGCGAATTGATAGAGAGCAGCGAGTAGCGAACGCGTAACAGCAAATTGGCCCTGTCAAGGTCTTTGTCAATAGACTTTTCGGTTTAGATTATCGAATCGTGTACTTATGACGATAGCAGATGCATTTATCTTTCTATGCAAAGTTTTTTGGAACGAATACAGATGAAACTTATGCATGTCAGAAAATAGAAGAGTATTTTATAACTTTGTAAATGGCATATAAAATGTCTTATATATTAAAAAGAATATTTAAATGACGATCGTAAGCAGAAACTTTACAGGCAAAACCAATAAAAATAATGTTTGAAATAACTAGCTCACGCAAAGCTTTTGCAGTACCACTTCTTCACCGAAGCATTTCCATCCCTTTATCCTAAGTTTTGCCAGCCAAAGTGCCGCCTTATCAGCGCAACTGTAACCGTTCCGTGGGTAAACTTTTCCGCTTAATGTCACTCACCGGAATACTGGGGTCCCATATTTTTACCGTTTGTGCCCATGGTCATCAGCATCATCGTCATTATTATCGCTATCATCAGCACCATCATCAGGCAGTCAACAGTTGCTGTCGTCACCAATTGCACACGAAAGCGAAACTTTAAGCACGCGTAATCGTTCCAATCCAGGATACCATATCGGTCACAGTCGGGTGTTTGTAGGGTGTGTGTCCGTCCGTCCATTACGATAACTGGCCAATGGTTAAGATTTAAATAGATGGGAAGCGGAACACTGTTATTTAAATTTGGGCATTTCTGTGAAGGTTTTTTATAACGATCTTCAATGAAGCGAATAATCTCTTGAAAAGGAAACGTCAGTAGAAATAATGATATTTATTTAATTAAAAAAACGACCAATTAAAATTTTTATTGCTAATTTAATGCTTGCTGTTTCATGAGAAGAAGAAAACTGATTTGAATCACGAACATGAATTGTGCTTTTTTTCATTCTGATTGACTCCGAGAATGTTCAGCCAACTTCAAAGAGCTCATGGAGACGCCCAGTCATTTGTAGATCTCTTATCATCAACGTCTCACGTTACCCGACATTGATTGACACAGCTTTAAAGCTTACTCCTAGGACTGAAACTGGTATCGCTTGAGATCGTTTTGGTTTGCAGCCATATTAAAATACTCCAGCTCCTCCGGGTGTCACCCGAGAGTGCCCAAATCACTCACAAGACACAACGTTCGAAGTCAGAAATACATTCCAACTTGCCGACCGCAAGATAGATTTTATTCCTGGAATGCTCTGTGCCACTCATAACCGGCGTTATATTTGCAGAAAGTATTAAATAGTCTTTTTGATGTGTTCGTTTTTCCCTTCCCTCCACTTTCCTTCATTCTCTCCATTTCCCCAAACCCATTTCCTTAACGAGAAACAAAGCCGGCTGGTGTAGCTTTTATTGCTTTAAGAAACTTCCGTTGCACGAAAGTCAGGCCATGCCACACCCTCAGTGTTTTGTGAGGCCAAAAGCTCAGGGGGTTTCCTTGGGTAAGACACTAACAACATTGACGACACCGGAGAAGCGATCCTCCCGATGATGTCATCACTATTTCTCTGTCTCCGGCCGGTTGTCGGCGAGTGCTCGAATTTTCTCCACACACACACACAGTTACGGGATGCCGTGGCAACATCAAAGAAAGCCTCAACCCGACCGGAAAGCTTCGATGAAACCAACAATAGTTTTCCCGGTGCCTTCCGACACCGATTCGCCCGCATTCTGCCATTGCAGTTTTGTGTTAGATTGTGAAGCTTCAAAGCCAAGGGTAGGCAACATTCATCCGCACACCGTTTGATGATACTGGCGGTCGTTTCGCTGGAAAATGAGTTTTCCCACGCGCAGTACACATCGCAGCGGCGGTACCTTTGGTGGAATGTGGTACCACCGTAGAAAGTCTTTGCGGTAAAGGCACTGTGTGCGGCGAGATCTATTTGAAGTCGGAAGATCGATCGAACGAAACATTTGTACAGGGGAACACACATTCACGCAGCGCACTCATACATAGGCGAACATAGCGGAAGGCTTTCCCTTGCGTGATTCCAAGGAAACGCGGAACAATGCGGAAGATAGCTTTTCACTATCGGGAATTGGGTGTTTCTAACGACTGTGTGGGAGAGAGAGAGAAAAACGCCGACTAAAATAATCACTCGAAGGATTATAATTTTGATTAAGCTTCACTGAGCCGTAACAATAAAATGCAGATCAGATGGTGGAAGCAAATTGCGACACAGCTGCTTTCACCGCCAAGCTAAACCGTCGCATAAAATCTTCCGAATACATTACACTTTACGACTAGGCCCGCGCGCGTGAATGTGTCCTCCTCCTGGAGGAGTGTATAGCGTGGGTATGTAATTATAATTCTAAAAAACCTCTCGGAGAATTCTATTCAAATCGGTAATGAGCAAGAACAGGGTGCAATAAAAAAATTGGTTTTCACCCTTACGTCATGTGGATAATTGAGGGACACAACCTTGTGGTGCTCGATTGTCTTTTTATTGTGCCCCGTTCGCTTATCCGGCTATTGTCGCTATCATTCAATTAACCATGACACAGAACGGCTCCATTGTGATCGATTGCCCTTACAGCGACAATTAGTCTGTCTGTGGGGGGAAGGGAAAAACGAACACATCAAAAAGACTATTTAATACTTTCTGCAAATATAACGCCGGTTATGAGTGGCACAGAGCATTCCAGGAATAAAATCTATCTTGCGGTCGGCAAGTTGGAATGTATTTCTGACTTCGAACGTTGTGTCTTGTGAGTGATTTGGGCACTCTCGGGTGACACCCGGAGGAGCTGGAGTATTTTAATATGGCTGCAAACCAAAGCGATCCCAAACGATTCCAGTTTCAGTCCTGGAAGTAAGCTTTAAAGCTGTGTCAATCAATGTCGGGTAATGTGAGACGTTGATGATAAGAGATCTACAAATGACTGGGCGTCTCCATGAGCTCTTTGAAGTAGGCTGAACATTCTCGGAGTCAATCAGAATGAAAAAAGCACAATCCATGTTCGTCATTGAAATCAGTTTTCTTCTTCTCATGAAACAGCAAGCATTAAATTTGCAATAAAAATTTTAATTGGTCGTTTTTTTAATTAAATAAATATCATTATTTCTACTGAC
>KZ063294.1:15928-64961 GCA_002091835.1 Anopheles maculatus
AACCAAGCAGTCATGAGAAAGAGTAGGAAAATGGTACCGCAATCTGTAATCATCCCATTCCTTGGGAAAAGGTTGCCGGTTCCCGGTGTCCCCAGTCGCTCGGTCAACCACGGTTGCAACGTTTGCCTGTAATTGTGTTATGCGACAGATTACGCTCCATTGTGCTGGACCGGGTTGCGCGGTGAACAGGAATCGATACTAACCGAATGATTTCTCTTTCTCTATTTACAGGTACGCTGCCGGAACTCAACGTCAAGTATTGCAATTTAATTAGACCACTTGATCGGCTGCTGCATGCCGTTGCGACCGACGTGACAAAGAACACAACCCAATGTCAATGGGCTGGCGAGCTTTGGTTTTAGTGGTGCGCAGGAAGAGCGAACAATAGCAGGCTCGAAGCACGTAACGACTGGAACTTCTTGGAACATCCAGCACCGTCCAGCAACACTGTAAGCCATAATGAATTTAATTCCAACACTCAACACAATCCACCCGGTGTTAGGTGCTGAACCATCTTGAAGTTTCTTTAAAAGCTGGTTCGGGGGTTTTCTGCTCGCTTCGGAATATTCTTACGAGGGTGAATTAAGACAACAGCAAAAAAAAAAACCCACACACACACAGCTTAAAGGCACCACGCTGTTACCCGAAGTGATTCGAGCTAGCGATTGTGTGGAAAAGTGCGCCAAAAAGGATTTGTGCGTTGAGCAGCGGATGCTTCCGGACGTTGGTGGTGCTCAATCGACGTAATTAATTAAAAATCTTCAAGACGGCTTTTCTCCACTTTACGGTACAAAGAAGTGGAAGGAAAGCGTCAGCAGTGGTGGCAACGAAAGAGCACAATACTGCCCTGGTAGCGTCTGGTGCCGCATATAAAACCCAACCAGCAGCGCTGAAGGGATTAAGATGGCACAGTAAGCACTCAAGACAAAAACAGTCTCCCTTCACAAACCTCCGGACGGGTCAGTATGAACCGCAGGGACGGGGGTGCGCGGGGTTCGGTGATTCGAGAACCGTGCCATGCACAAAATGAAGAACCGGTTCGCTAGAACCGGCACGATGGGATTACGCTGTCTC
The DNA here is from genome assembly GCA_002091835.1 of Anopheles maculatus. NCBI lineage: Eukaryota > Metazoa > Arthropoda > Insecta > Diptera > Culicidae > Anopheles > Anopheles maculatus. The sequence continues at coordinate 17,003 of KZ063294.1, forward strand.
TCCGGTTCCACTGCCATCCGGTGGCTGATGTTGCAATACACTCACTTCACCGGACGACACGCCGGGAATAATCACCCGGGAGGGGTGGTTTTTGTCCGTACCGATCTGCCACCCTTGGCAGACCGCTGCTAAGACATTGATGGCCGCAGGGCATGGAAATTGATTTCCAGGTTCCAGGCCGAAGCTTTCACCACTTCGAACCTTGCTGACTGGTCGGCTCCGGCTACGATGGTGATGATAAAAGGATTAACGAGGTCCGTGAGCCACCGTTCGCTTGCTGGTGCAGTAGCGTGGGGGTTTATTTTAAAGGATGCATTCTTGAGCAATGATGATGAAAAAACACAGTAGCATTTTCAAGACGAGGCCAGGCCGTTGCTGCTTTGTGTATGAAGTTGTTTGCTTCACGCTCGTTGCTGAGGCTTCATTAGTTGAAACAATGAGTGTGCGAGTGAGGGTTTTATGACTTCTTACGGGAAAGTCGGTGCAACATTCATTTTAATCAACAAATAGAGGCACTCTTAAAAGAGTAAACAGTTCATCTGTTTAGTTGTTTTACCTAATATGTTTTAGGTTTTTTGTTAGTTTTTCTTCTTCTTATGAACACAATGATCTGCTAGGCCATATTCACGGGAAAAAAGTAAGGATGATCCAGACAGTTCGCGATGATTGGTGACCATAATGCCAAAACAATAACATTGTGAGGATTACGTGCAGAAGAGCTTTGCATTGAGGTATGCGTACTTACACAAAACTCTCCCCGAATTCTTCGTACTCGACGTCGTGGTCCACAACGTTCTCCTGCTTCAGAGGCTGCGTTCAGAGAACAGGCGCGAATTCGTCGTAACCAGACTCAGAGACGATGGCGAGAACTAAGAAGACAGCTGCGACAACACCAGCGGAGCCAACGCATTTTCAATCAGCGTATTGATGAAGGCTTGGAATTAGAAGAGCGTCGTGAAGGATTAACAACCGAAGAAATGCAGGCTGTAGATCAGCAAGAACTTTCTGGTCGCTAGGTTTTCGCGCGCTGGCTCCTTTTTTTGAAAAGTATATATAGTTTTGGTGAAAAAGTATGAAAGCTGGTGAAAAAGCTAAGTGTTACAAGATAAAAAATTCTTATGATATGAAGGAGTAACAATTGTTACTAGCCTATACGTCCCCAAACTTTCGCGAGTACACGGGGACGAATTTGAAACGAGATTAGTATGTTGTTTAATAAACGCACACTAAGTGCATTGATAGAGTATGTTGTTTAATAAACGCACACTAAGTGCATTCATAGAGGTATGCGTACAGGCCGTTCTTACTAACATTTTCGATGTTTTTCAACCTCGAGTGCTATTTGCTCATCGCTCAGCGTCCTCTTCTGAGTGCTATTAAATTAATGCGGAGCTACTTTGCGCTAACAGCTCACCGAGGTGATCGTGAGCGATTGGCTCGGCTCATTCCAAAGAGTTGATGGTTTGGATCACACTAGTACAGAAGTTCTTACTTTCACGTCTTGGAATGGGGCCAACAATTTAACGGTCACACGTGACATTCCTAAGGACGAATATTCTATTTCCATCGGGATATTCTATTTCGCGTCTATTGCCATTTAATGCCATATTAAAATAAAATAAACCAAGCTAGTCAGCTCCTGGCTCTGTTGGGATCACAGAAGGGCTACAATTAACCAACTTTTTTCTCAGGGATTGGCTGAAGTTTTGTTGAGGGTGTAGACTTCTTCACCATTACCATGTTTTTCCTTACACACATTCGAACTGGTGCTATAACTATTTTTTCAGAGCCTTCGTCAATATTCTTCGGCCTATATTCTTATCACTTATCACTTTTCATTTCCTGTTTCAAGAACTTTCTCTAAGAAATTTACAGGTATGTCCTGCTTCCATTTTTTTAGGCTCTTTTTATACAATGGGGTAATCGCTCTTCAGGTAACTGGCTCGGATAAATGGTTTTCATAGTTATATATCATAACAATTAAATTAATTTTTAAAGCTCTTTTTGCAAATTCCGTTCTGATATTTAATGCAGGTTTAAATTTATTGGAAATAGAACTTAAAAGTTAAATATGGTCAAAGCGAATTTGCGCTAACCATTAGCAACTTTTTAGACGATTAGAAAGGATCAACATAATCTCTTGCGTTGGCACTAGCAATTGTTTAAAGACTTAAATAACCCGGAGCTTAACTGTCATTTCTGCGTACAGATAAATATTCCAGTAGGAATTTGACAGTTACCCACTGACACTGATAGCACTATGCCCCATACCATCATACCGAAGACAGCCAGAGTAAATTACTTTGTTGCGTCTAGATTATCGTACGGGGAGCCCATATGTGTCACCAGGATAACACGAACGGTATCTGTATGCTTATACCTGTCAGCATTAATGCTTGCCCCATAATCTTGACACATCAATCTCTTTACTCTAATCATTACAATACTAGCACCGCTGACGGGTAGTTTTAAACAATAACTGTTTTGTGGACCAAAGATTGTGAACCATGGGTTCAACCATTATTTTTCTACATAATATACAGCCATTCTTATAAAAATAAACATTTTAAGAAATTGTTGTATTCTAAAGAAGGCTTTTTAATGAACTAAATTCTCTTATTAACGAATTTTGACGATTGCTACAAGTGTTTAACTCTAAAAAAGATCTTTTTGTAAAACTGTTATAACTAAAACCTAAACTACCTCTCTTTCTAACTGGACGTTCGTTGCATACCCCCTTCCACGTTTAGGGTTCGATTGATAGAAGGCGCACCATTTCCACTTCACTGGAAGCATTGTAGGCTACAATAATTCACCCAAACACACGAACAAACGACCCATCATGCGACCGGCAGACCATGTACCGGTTGTTTAAGCCTTGCCCCACGCCCGAACCTTGATTACTCGATAATTATTCCACCGGAACCGGGCTTCTCGTTGCCTTTCCGGTGCGAAAACAACCTGCTGCTGTCGGGCAGAACGAGTTCCATGCTACACTGTGAGCCACCACCTTCCGAGCTGCCAGTTTAGAGCGAATGAGGATGGTAGTGTGGCGATAAAATTTTATGAAAAACGAAAATCATAATTAATCGACATCGTTACCATTTCTGTGTCCCGAGAGAAACAGCTGCACGGAGAAGGTACTGATTTTTTTTTTGTATAAATATGTTTACGGACGTTTCGTATGTATGTAAGCCACCCGAAAGCATAAGGCACCATGCTTTCACTTATACACGCACAGACAGCACACGAGACACGCGACTTTCGTCTATTCGTCTAGCTGTGCAAGTATTTTCCATTTTCTCCTTCACCGCCGGACCCAAACCAGGAATTCACGCGAGCATTAAAGGGAACCGTTGTGATGGTGGTGACGCTGATAATGATGGCGAGTGGTACGGCCCCTAGATTGGAGTACTTTTATTTTATTCACTGAATATTTCCATTCAACCGTTACCGGTTATAATTGTTGTAATCCCTAGCTTTCGCTCGTAGTAGCTGATAGCGACATTCCCTCGCAGATAGGACGCCCATGTGACAGCCATCCGGCAGGGCGAGAACTTTACTGGGGGGGGACAATTTTCTGGCGCCAGCATGACACTTCGATGGCGTCATTCGGCACCGAACGTGTAAAAAGAGGGCATCGCACAAAAAAAAAGGAAACACACGATATGTACGAAACGAGCAGAAACTTTTACATGCGCCAACCATTTATCGCCACCGGTACCGGTTTCCTTTGCGGCGTCCGGAAGCGCCATCACCGCACGGCCGAAAACTGTCCACGGTGTTGCTTTTTCGTTTAGCGGAAAAATTTGTTTTTACAACGCAGGACACGAGCGCGAGCGCACGAAAAAAAGGAATCAGGAAAAGCGAAAATAATTAAAAGACGAGCAAACAGTCTATCTGGCATGCTCTTACTAGTTCCGGAAAGCGTACAAACGCACACACATACAGCCACACGAACACTCTCGCATCTACCGTCAAACCATTGCCAATGGGAAACTCGCTCGAAAACACCTTTGTTAGGTTACAATTATCTTTCGCCACTCGTTATAAAGACGTGTGAGCATAATGGGCCGTCCCGGTTCGGGGTTTTTCTTGGACGACGGTGGGCATGATGGAAAACGGTAAGCTTCTTTTCCCGAGCCCCACGCTGGGAAGCAATTGCGCCAACCGACCTGCCAGTGCTTCCACGCTGACCGCGCCAATTCGTGTGCTAACGGTTGTGGCGAACACGTCCGGGGCTTAACGGTAAGTGCCAGCCGTTGCAATAATATCGACTTTTGTTGAAGGGTTTTTGCTGTAGTGGCGCTTTGTTCGGTTGCTTTTCCTTGCATACTGCAATTATGCACAAAATGGATTCTTTAATGTGAGTGCCGTATTTGCTGAGAAGCGTATCATGGGCAGAAGGTGGGTTTTCTGGGGAATAGCATAAGGTACGCTAGGTTGATGGCTGATGGAACACTGTCGTGTTAGTGATAGAGGTAGATGTTTGGGGGGTTATTGGAGGATTTGATAATATTATTTTAACAGAATTTAAAGATACATTCGCTTACGTATTGTTCCAGCGTATGATTTCAACGATAAACTTCTGAAAGATTCATTTTTTGATTGAAATAATCCATGATTCGATGAACGTTCATCCTTCTTCGTATTCTGTTTACGTCAGATATTTGGTATCTTGTTATTAATAGTTAGTAATTTTCCATATTCTACGATTTGTATAATCATTGATTTGAAATTAATGTGGCTAAGTTGTTTGAAGATTGAGTTTATTAGTATTGTTCTGTTTTACACAGTATTCTTTTTTTTACACATTTTTTTTTTTCATTTCACGGTTTTGCTGCTATATCACAAATATTTTTAAGTTCATCTGAACAATTTTCTAATTGTCTAACAATTTGACTAAAACAAAACAATCAAATCGACTAAAAACTCAAAATTGTAATACTACCTCTTTAAAAATTATAAAAAGCGATGTCAATTGACTCAAATAAATCAACATGCTTTGTACATTATTTTTCTTCACTCTTTATTTTGTTAGGCAAATTCTACTTGCAACAAAACTTTGAAAGATTACAACGTTTAGTAGAATCAGCTTTTATTTATTTTTATTTAATTTATAATAAATCGGCAGAATCAGATTTTACTGTGTCAGAAATGATTTTTCGAATTAAAATCAAAAAAAATTATCACTACCAAGTGAAAAGTTTAGTAAAGTAAATATAAAACATGCAATTTAATCATAATAACAACTTGAATAGAAGAGAAAAAAATCAAAATAATGGAACGAAACTAACACATTTGAGGACTGCCGTATAAAAACTACGCAAATGCGTCTAAACTCTCCGGAGTATCATTTAGTATCGTATGTATTATTTATAAACGTGAACACTTTTTATATTTTAATTAATTAGTACCGTTTTGTTATATTCTACTTTAATTTATATTATACCAAAAGCATTGTTTTATCATCTTTAAAATGTTATTAACTAGTAAACCTTTGATTTATTAAAAATCATGAAATTTACGGTTTTAGTAGATAAAGTTCCTTTTTTTTGTTGTTAATTGCAGGAATCCTGAAAGCGTCAAATAAAATTGTCTCTTTTTCTATGTAAACTTTCCAAATTGTAATGTTGAGTCAGATTATAAGCAGTAGCAACGCTGTTGGAAATATGAAAAAACGAATTTGATGAACCTTCTTGGCATAATTTAAAATTCTTTACGTTCAGTACATTATGCTTTATGCGGAATAGTGATTGTACGCTCGGTGGCGTAGGTCCAAGCGGTTATAAGACGAATATACACGCATACACAAATCATGAATCATTGCAAATCATGGTCCATTAGACTCAGAATGTTATAAGAAAGCGATCGCAAGCACAGTCATAAGATGACGAGGTTGCATATAACATATCTACAAGTGTTGTTGATTATGATCATGTTGATGATTGAAAATCAGTAATATGGGCGCAATCGACAGTAAAAAATAGAAAATGTCCATTAGAAAGTTCTCGCTATTCGATTGCCTCAACATTCATTTGTAGCCCGTATTGAAAGGGCCCGTGGGTTGCATCTGTCCCACGAGCGTTACATCATATTGCTACGATTTCTAACATTAAAGTCAAAGGAAAATCACCCACCAAGCTCAACGTACTCACCACACTCGTGTAACCACCAAACCAACCATGAATTTCTGAGCAGCACTTTTTAACAATGTTTCCCAAATAAAGCATCGTCTCAGTGTCTCCCGAGGGTACATTCACTCATGCAGTACACATTAAACCTGTTTCAACAACAAACAGCCAACACACACACACACACCACACAGCAACCGGCAACCAGAAATAAAAAGAAGAGAAGCGCAAAGAGTGTAATTTCAATGTAATACTAAAACAGCCATAACTTAAACCATACCAGCCATTGAATTGTAAGGATTCGCACCGAAAGCTCCCTGCTCGGGGACGCAAATTTCTAATCGCTTGAGCTAAATCCTTTAATGCTCAGCCTCCTTCTCCATTACCTCCAGCGTGCCCCCATCGATGCGCCGTATCCGACCGCATAATTTAGTGCGATCTTTTATGGTATTGTAAGAAAATTTACAGCTTTATTATGAGCGCCCGGTAGCTGGTGTTACGCTTTACGGTAGATTTGCGGAGCAGTTTTATGGACTTACCCGACCACGCCCGAACCCCGACACGGTTGGGGGTTGGGGAGTGGAGAGATGTATTGTAAACGATCCAAGTGGAAGTGTGGATGTCTGTCCCGTTTCAGATTCCCTCAAGGACGCGAAGTTGTTTAAACCAAACGGCAACCAATCAGCGGTAAGCCACGTGTGCTACAGACATTTGCCCGTGTACACAAATCGGACAAACATTGCAAGAATAAAGTAGGAAAAGCGCTGCCAAGAAGCGATGAGCGGATTGTTCATTAATCAAATGGATTTTTATTCTCTCTATCTCTTACACTCTCTCGCTTTCCATCTATCATCCATCTGTGTAGTAAAGGCGTGTGTGGTTGCTGATTGGGGTTGTGTGTTTGAATGCATGTTGCTTCGGTTGCTTCGGTAGTTGATTCTTGGCAGATGCACTGATTGCAGTTACCGTCCAGTTACCCGGCAAGTACTTGCATTGAACAAGTGCCAGCGAACGGAACGGATTAAAGTATGGTTTGCTGGTTTTGGGTCAACGGTTCTGGAGGATGCGTTTCAGTTCGATTGGATTAAAATTGCACAAGTCATGTTCAATTTGATTTGTTTCAAGAGCAGAAGCATTCAGCAAAATTAATAGTCAGAGCATGTAAAAGAAATAGCATATAGAGCATATAGAAATATAAAATATAAACTAAAATTAGGAGTAATTTAAGTATTTAAAGCAAAAAATTTCATTAAAGGGGTAATTAAACAAGTTTTTCGCTTACATCACGACCGTTCAACATAACTAATAACTTCTAAACATTAAAAATAATTTTCTATTACCATGTTCCGGCACACTTTTCCCCTAAACAAACATACCAGGAACAACCAAAAAATCTGTCTCTTCCGCAACACCGCTTGTCAATGAGCCAAACACCAGTCAAGCCTTTTCTCTTTTCCGGGCATTTTTTTTGTCATTCGACCAAAACTCAAACACATCTTAAGTTTCTTCTTCCGTTGGTAACAAGAGCGGACACGCTGTTCGAGTTTAAAGACGGAAAAAACCCTATCCGGATGACATTGAAGCTGAAGAACAAATATAATTCGACAGCCGGGAACAAAACGGCCAACGACAGCAACACCAACGGGCACTCGAAAACGGAGAGAAGACGTCAAGCTTTTCCGAAAACATTCGAAGTAAACCTCCCGGAACGGAAACCCGGAACGAAGCTGGGCGGCCCATTTTCCTTTAGGCGCACACCGTTCCCGAGGTTTGTCCTTTTACCAGCGTTTGTCGTGCATCGTGCGTCTGGTTCGCATTTGGCGAATGAGCGGCCTGCCGTGTCGTGACATCAAACGAAATAGCGTCCACCCCGGTGGACGGTTTTTCTTTTGCCAGCCTGTCTGGGTCGTTTTTGCTTGCGTGCTGCTGTAACTTTTCTGTTTTATAATACTCTAACCCTTGTCATGGGTAAAATGATGATAGGCCATCGATTTTCGGGCCCGTCGAAGGATGGGTTCTGTGTAGTGCAGCGTCAACAAAATAACATTCACTCATACACGGCGAGGAAGTAAACAAAAAAAAAGCACACACACAAGGACATTCGCACACTTTTCGCCGTCGGATTTGTCCGTGTTTCTGGCGAGAGGTTTCCGTTCCAGAAATGATGAAGAAAACGAAACGAAAGGCTTTTCCCGAATGTTCGCTGCCCGATGGCAAGGTTTCCCCCGTGGGTTCGGCACATCACATCAAAGCAATGATCGGGGAAATTAAAGGACCTTTCGGGTGACTAAGCCTTTTTGATGGGAGTGTTTGTGTGTTGAATCAGAATTGCCAGTTGGACAGTTTGGTTGATTGCTTTCTATTAGGCTTTTAGCGTTTCGGTCTTGTTTCGATTGGTGCATTAAGTGTCTTTTTCTAAACATATTGCGACGCTTTTATTGATGCTTCTGTGAAAACATCAAACAAATTTTGATTGCAATTTTAAAATGGCTATATTTTTGTATTTCAACTCAAACTATTCAACCATTTCTTCGATTCCTTGAAGACCCTTGAAAAAGCTTTAAGAAAACGGTTGACATCTTTTGCGCTTCTGCTCAATACTCAAATTATTCGCTGGGGACGTTTTGCGTATTCCGTGCAAATCCTTTCAGGGATCAACCACCACCACCAACATATCATCAAACACCATCGGGCACCATCAGGGTCAAGCTCCATCTCACCTCTTTGTCAACCAAATCCAACACCGAAGTGCCGTTTTATCGACCACATCAAACCAAAAAAAAAAGCCCCACTTGCAGGCCAAATCTTTCCAGCTTCAATTTTCCACATGGTGTCATTCTATCCGCCCTATTTTCCGTGCCCGCGCACTCGTCCCGCCCACCGAACCATTTCGCTCGGATGGGTGGAATATAATTCGACCACCAATCCACCCGAGCACCAGCCAGTCCGATTCTGCACGCTTCGCTTGAATGATTCATTTCCATGAAATCGAATTTTCACTTAAAAAGGAAAAGCGATAAAAGAGTGGATCGAATTGGGAAGCAGCATTGACACCGGTCGGTTTCGAGGGGGGAGAGGAGTTGGAATCTGCAAATCGTGGGTTGGTTTTGCAATAAGAAATGGGCAAGACTGAGAAAGAAAACGTAGAAAAGAGCAATAGTGTTAGTGGTATGGTTGGGTGTGCGAAGCGCGGTGCAAGAGTGAATCGACATTTCTCGGATGGTTTAGCCCCGAACAGCTGACTGTTGCGGCGATGTGCTGCGAAGGATTTTCGACTGAACCAAAAATCAGCAGGTCAGTCGGTGCAATGCTATCGGTGGTGCATTATGCAGCGACGTGGCACCGAGGGCGTACCGAGAAACCAGACAAGGTCAGTTGCTCGAACGGGACCGGGAAGATTATGGCTTTTTTCCGTTTAGCTGCTTTTTTCTCTCCAGTCCCGAAATGCATCGACGGCAAGATTCGTTGATGGAGAAGCAATGCAAACGGAAACCTTGATAAGAGGTTTAATTTAGGCGACGTGACCAATCCAATGCCGGCAAGATTCGTTGATGGAGAAGCAATGCAAACGGAAACCTTGATAAGAGGTTTAATTTAGGCGACGTGACCAATCCAATGCCAAGAACGAGTGTATGGGTTAAAGGAATCGGATTTTTTTCTCTGGGGTGGCTTTTTCATGGGGTGGAGTGGGAAATCTTTTAGCGACGCTTTTCGAACCAGCGCGCTGCGGTGTGGAATGGAACGAAAACGAAAATTAAACCACATAATTCAAACGTCAAGGTGTCAAAGATTACTCCAAACATTTCAACAATCATGGTTTATGTCGTTTGCATTGCGGGTGAAGGTTTAGCATTTTATAATTACTTTAAATTTATTTTAAAATCATATTATTTTTCATTAATAGCCAAATTAAATTGTAAAGCATTGTCATTTAAAAATTAGAAATATCAACATACAGTGGCATTTTATTTAATAGTCGAACAATCACAGCAGTAATCCCGAAGCAACTAGGTTCATCCTTTTCTGTTTAATAATAGACAAACTATTTTGTAGACGTACAAAACATTTCATAAAAAAAGCTTTCAAACCAAGGGTCTATAAAGACCTCAATCAAATTATATCACTTTTTGTTTAAAAATATCTTTGTCCTTTCTAACAATACTTTGTTTGTGACGGAAAAGACAAAATTAAATTAATTTTTTTTTGATTATTTTAATCAGCTTTCGTTTTGATTTTTTATTAAAGAATTAGTTTGGGATTAAACAACTTTTAACTTTTTATTTTTCATTTAGCATCAAGGCCAGGCCATTCTAATTTATTTAAAAAAACGGTTTTGTTTAAATTGATATTAATATTAAGTATTCAAACGTATGGAGGCGCCCAGTACTTTTTGATTATGAGCAACAATACTTAGGAACTATTCATTGCTATGAGTTTCAGGAACAAAAATGTGTCTTTTGTTTTATTTTTATCATAAAATACGCCGTGAGCAGTCTATTTTTCTTAATAAAAACGGCCTTACTCTAAGTAGTTTCTTAAAGCTGCTACATTATTTTTACTTTTAAAGGATATATAAAAAGAACTTTAGATTGAAAAAAATATAGAAACAAAGAAAAGTGTTTAAAGAAATGTTCAACGCTTATAACCTTCCAGCATTCAAGCTATGAAATTAATATTGTTCCAAGGACTTCGGTCGTATTTGGTGCAAACTTTATTCGAACATCGGTATCCAACCTATTAAAGGCGCCCAGTACTTCATTGAAAATAATCATAAAAATTAATCAATACTCCTATGAGATACTGCAGCAAGATTTACAAACAAAACAATTTTTTCATTCATTCATAAAAGAAGGGTTGAAAATTCTCTTACCGCTAAAATTTCAAATAAACAATGATCTAAAAAAAATATCATAACAAAACATAGAATTCGAGTTTCTATTAGCACAATGATCTTGAATCTTCCACAACGCATATTTATCGAGTATAATTTGATCGAAAACTCTTCGTTTAAAACATGATGCTTTCTTATGGAGTAGCAAGAATAATTTTCACAAATTTCATTTGCTAAATTTTTGATTTGATGGTGTATTCTTAGTAAGTTTAAAGCTTTCATAATTTGATTTATAAAGTTTTTATAAATTAAAAAAAAGTGTGTTCAAATAAAACAGTACAAAACAAAAAAACAGTAACATAAAAAAAATCCTTATACTGCTTTTACCGGACAGAAAATCGCATTATCGAAAGATTCCACAAAACCGAGACAGAGAAAAGTAATTGCAATCATCGAATCACGTTTGATAGTATTTGTCGTACGGATTAAAAATAACGGTCGCCTCACTCGGGCCAACAAATTCCCTCCCAGTAAAGCTTTCAGTCAAACGAAAATGGTTCCCCTATGGCACCCGGTGCTTTGTAAAACGCTAAAGTCCGATATAAAATACCAACATAAAAGAGACGATCACAAAAAAAGACAAAAAAAGTAAAACATTCTCCCCGAATGCACCCCAAAGGCAACAGCTGGAACTGAAGGATATAAAAAATAAAAACTGACGCACACACACACACCAATATCATTTTCTCTAAATACAATCTCAAAATCCAAGCGGCAAAGCGCTGGCTAAAATCTATAAAATAAGAAAGGAAAAATAAATCCCACTGCTCCACCTGCGTGCTTTTCCCGCAGAACACTGGCGAAGTTTTATCTCGATTGCCATAATATTCGGCAGATAAATAAAAAGGAAAAATGTTAAATCATCGAAATTGCAGTTATTGTGGACGATAAAAACGCGCCCCTCCCGTAGCTTTTTGTGTGACACAGAGATGTGAGAGCACGCGCGCGTTAAAGAGAGAGCGAGAAAGGTGCTTTTTCTGCAAGACCAAACACGTGTGACTTTGCTCTTCGCTTTGTGCAATGAGACAACGATCAAGGCGTATCACGAGCACAACACGCAGTGCACAGAGATGGATGCATTAGACATTAGAGCAGAACGTTTTATGAGGAGAAGGAGAGTGGGGTGCGAAGAGGGATGACGATTGGGGCGGAACGGATGTGGACGATTTTCTCCACCATAAAATGGAGCCCCCGAAAAGGAGACGGCAACGGTAAGCTCCAATTTCACGACGCCGCTAAGGTCAGAAAGTGCAACCGACTGCAGTATAAAATGGTGGCATGTGCATGTACGGTTGCATGGTTGGGTGTTTATGTGTGTGTGTATGCGTTTGTACGTGTGTCTCGTAAGCTTTTGTGTGCACGTGCTCCGGTATTTGGCCGACCGTACGAAGACAACTTCAATAAAATGCCATAATTTTTGCCTCAAACTCGCTACGCTTTCATGTCGGTGCCGGGCCGGATTGTATGTGTGCCAACTGGAGCGATGCAACGGTACCGTTTTCCCGCAGCATCCACTATTATTATTTGCAGCCAGCATTTGCTTCTAGCAGCCACCGTTTCATTGGACGTTTAATGGGTTGCGTTCGGTGTGGAGCGTTAAGGGGCCTGGCGCTTTGGATGCATCATCCGTTGCCACAAAGCCACCTAAACGAGGAGGCGACAAGCCTTGAACCAGTGAGGGGGTGGTGAAAAATGTGAACAGAAGCTCATGATGATGATGATCGGCATGATGAGATACGCTAGCGTAAATGATAAAAGGGTGTTGAGTGATTGTGGAGAACACTGTAAGAGTTAACAGTAAAGAGAAATTTGTTATCGGTGAATATGGTGGAGCGTTTTGATTACTTTTTTTATGTTTCACATTTGGATCGAGCTCAAGGATAAGCAATAAAAAATAATCTTGCTGAAAATTTAATTAAAAATACAATAAAAGTAAAGTAGAAGCTGAGAGTTGTGATATTGCTTAGGATTTTGTCATGCAAACACAACAAACAAAAAGAGATTTTTCGTTTCTTAATGTTCATTTTTTGTATACAAATAAGTGTTTGGATCAAACCAAATTTAACAATATTTAAGAACAACAATAAGACGATTAAATATTATTTTAAACTTACTTATGCGTCAGTGCAAAATAAAATATTTTAAAGGTTCTTTTAAATATAGACCTCTCTGGCCAAGACAGCAGGTTAACACAATTTTCATACTGAAACTAACTAAAATCATGAAATTTTAAAGTAGCTTTGAAACAACTTATGAATTTTGCATTACACAGAATTAATGTCGTAATCTTCACTAGCTCTATTTTCTCGCTACTATCCAGCGACCGTAGAAAGTAGAAATTCCACCATTTGCATTAATGAATAGCAGCTCAGTTTGCAAAAGACTGCTTCCCTGCTTTCGCGCTTATTTGCGCATTTCGTTACGCACGAACAGCCGCACTTGCTTCAGCCGGTACGGCCTTTTCCTTCGCTCCCTTTTGACCTTGACCGTCCGTGTGTACGAGGATTACGGCATTACGGGTGGCTCGGGCACCTCCGAAATTCCATCACGAACAATCGTGCATCAATTATTGATGGAAGTGAAAACCAGCTAACGGCAGTACGGCGAAATCGTTCGCACACACCGACACACCGACACTCAACAGGAGCGAAAACACAGTTAGTACCTTGGCAGCACACGGTCCGCCATCTTTGCCGTACAAGCGAATGAATAAATAAACCATTCCGTCGAGGCTTTTGTGCGGGTGCTTCGAACGCTGGCGCAAGCAAACGGTGGCCAAATATTTTAAACTACTCTACTCGACTCGCTTTCGAACACCGGTTTCGGCTCCAGTGGACCATCGCAAAGACGATTATGTACCGTTTCTCGGCATCATCTTCCGAGCACTCGCTACTAGCCGTTAAGGAGGAGCACTATGTAACGTTAAGGACGAGCTCTGGTTGTCTTGTTTCGTACTGCCTTTGGGTCGTCTCGCCTGGCGGTGACTTTCCTGCAGGACGGAATATTATTTCTGTATTTTGTACGAGTGTTTGGCGCTCGGCGAACGACGTTCCTGTGCGACTTACTCACTCACCTGTATCGTGGTGCGCCTGGGGATAGACGTGAGCCTACCTTGCGTTGACCGAACCCCCGGACAGCTAAATCCCAAATCATGCTCACTTTTATTTCACTTTAACATTCATTCCCAGGTCGTTGGCGTGAGCTTCGGGAGCGCTCCCGGTTCGGGAGGCGGCAAAATCATGAGGTCGGGTGTGTGTGTGTGCGCCATAAAATTTGTTAGTTTAAAGGCTTTTTGGCAGCGAACCAGAAGCGTTTATGCATTTATGCATGCAGTCGGTTTAATGGAAAGCTGCAGCGAAACGAGCGAACGAGAGCGAAACACAGACAGGACTAGTTCACCAGCAGCAGCAGCAGCAAGCCAACCAACCGTACCTTTCGGTGAATGTTTTTCGAAGCTTGGGTTGGTTAGGTTTTGTTGTTGTTGTTGTTGTTGTGCCGTGGCTCGTTTCCTTCCGTCGTGCTGTCCCATGTTCCGGAGCACCAACTGCACCAACTTCCGGCAACCGATGCAACCGTACCGTACTGTTTATCATAACTACTTCATTGTAGCACCATGACAAACTATCCGCCAGTAAGCTTGCCAAAAAAGAAAAACAAATGCCGGGAAATGTAGCACACACACACACATAGAAAGTGCTCCCGGTTTGGGCGAAAGGTATAGTGGCAACTACCGAACAGAATAGCAACAAAAACAACCGACAGACTTTGACTTTTTTTCCTATGCTACTTTGAGTTAAAAATATGGAGTGAAAAATCCGAAAGTCTTTCACCGGTAGCTGCAAGTTTGCTGTTATGCTGTTGATTTTTTAAATTATTATACTTCGGCAGCTGCAGCACTGTGCAACGGACGCGAATGATACTGCCGGAGCTTATCCTTCTCGTGAGCATAGAATGAGGAGGTATGTTTTTCTGTTTGTGCTCTTTTTCTCACCCGTTTTGCGAGTGTGATTTGTTTTTCAGCAGAAAATGGCTGTATACGGTGCTGTTGATTGCGCTGTCTGGTGGGATGCTGTTTTGTTGTGTTTGTGTTTACATTGTTTGAAGATTCGTTTGAAATAGTTCCGATTCAGTACTGAGTGCTTTAGAAGGGTGTAATAGTTGACATTGTTTTTATTTAGCCTATAATTTTATAAATATGTTAATATAATTATTTGCGATAACCATTTGCCTTAAGTAATTCATTAGTTGGATTAGTTATTGCAGAGTATAAAATGATAGAAGAAAGCATTGATACAGAATTCGTAGCAATTGATAAGTAAAATTGAATCACGATACAGATATATAAAGTTGAATTGGCTAACTCTTCGAAATATTTTTTAACCGAAACGGTATTGATATCTGAAACAGGAACACTATAGGAAACGAAACGCCTTTCAAACATATTTGCAAGTTTCAAACACGTTTATTTTGCCTTATGAAAAGAACTCCATAATCTACTATAAACCATGAGCAAAAAATGTTCGACAGTGTTCACGGCTTTACTGAGACAGTTCAGCGTACGTATCTTTAATCTCGTTGAAGGTTAGCAATTGTGCTCTTATCCTTAAACTAACACGTTGACTATTCTAATAAACGACAACGCTAACAATTCACCTGTCAAATACTTGCAATCACAACAAGTGATAGATCTGCCATCGGAAACAAATATCAAATCAAGCAAGAATAGGTCAGATAAGTCTAATTATCATTTAAAAGCCACCAAGCTAAGAAAAAGCTTCAGCAGCGAATCAAAAGCAATTGATATCGAGTAGTATATTTCATTTTTAGAATAAAATTAAACAATGTAATGCAAGGAATAAAAAACTAACATTTAAGAAAGCAACCTGAACGTACATTAACAAGTATCAGAAGATTCTGTAAACCATGGTCCGGGAGAATTTTGTTGTTGAACTACTGGCTACCTACTTGAATATCTGGTTAGACTACTGGTTAGACAACAGCTTTTATGTATGTTCCTGCGAATTAATATCAGCACCAACAGGATCATTATTTTCGAAGATTTTAGGATTTGATCAAATTTTGGTCGATACAAAATTTTAGCAAGAGTGCTTCCTAGAGAATTGTAGTGCAACTGCGGTAGGATGTCATTCGAGATTGATAACGTATCAAAGTATACTCGAAGCAGCCGAACGAACGTAATGCATCATTAAAGGTTCTCGGAATCTTGGGTACAAAGTAGTGATGAGCGCTACTGAGCGCATCAACGATTGAAATGGCAGCCTGAGACCTTTTAAGTTATAGTAGTAGAAGAAGAAAATGCATTTTTTTTAAAGATTCTTGCCGTGATAAAGCTTATTATTGAGAAACTAAACCATATCAATCCGTAACTATCCAAAATATTTTTTTTAAAGTTTTGTTATTAACTCAACATTTAGTAAGCAGTATTTCATTTCTAAAATAATAATTCAACAATTTTCTTTATTATTGTGGAATTTTAGAACCTGATTTTCTGTTGCAGTGGAAGAATTATTAAACATTGTAACTTTTTCAGAGCATTTTCAATGTTAGCAACATGGCCAATACGTACTGCAAACAAAAATAGAAGCACTGCTAAAAACTAATATACCAGATAAGTTTTCAACAAATGATTTATTTATGATTCGAGCACTTGCATGAATAAAATATAGCATTCCAACTTGGGCTATAGTATGTCGAACACTGAAACATTCTCTCGATTAATTGCTTTTATTCTATTTGCTAATGATGCAATAAAACACTTTTAACAAACACAAATTGTTGTCAATCAAACTAACCATGGAAACAGCAAACTGAAGCATCCAACCAACTGTCAACGCTTCAAACTACATTCGCACACTCCATTAACGAGGCGATCATATCATCAGCACCACAATATCAACATATTTTCACTTTCAATAACATCACCTTTCGCAAACCGCAATATATAGTTTCCCTGCACTTCGCACCCTCCCACAGCACATCACATTCCAGATCTGGAACGGGAAAAACTTTTCATTCACCCTTGAATACCATTAAACGATTAAATGGTTTGCCCGCTGTGAACGATCGCGACCGTACGCTTTCCTGCTATTTGCAAAATGGAATTCTGATCTACTGGGAGAGAATTTTTCTCCCCCCTATTGCATTTCCTACGCTTTCCATTTCTATTGGTATAAAAGGTGTGGGCAAAAAAAAAGGAAGCAGAAGAGCTGGATAGTTGCAGATGAATTTCATATTCCCAGCACGTCCTGCCCGTAGTGTGCCCCGGCGACATTCCAAAACCGGAACGAAACGAACGAACTGGATGGACGAGTGACATTGACTTTTTTCCGCCGGGTGTGGAAAAAGAAAGGTGGAAAAAGTGAGCAAAATCTATGCTCTGTATCCCATAATCCCTTTTGCGGCAGTCGATTATCTCAGGGACATCGATAAAGTAAATTATAATACAACCAGTTCATGACCAACTTACTAATAATGCGCTTAGTAGCTCCGGAGCGAATCTTGGTCAATGTTCTGCAGCAGGAGAGTTTATACGGGCAGCGAAGGCAACGATGTGATAAAGCATGTGATGATGCAAAGTGTTTTAACCGCATAAAACCATTATGTGTTGCCAGATTCTTAAAAATAGCTTTTGCAAAAAAAAGTGATAGTTTTGCAGGCTCAATTTCGTTTTAAAGCCAAAAAACTTACCAACCAGTAAGTGTAGGTACCGAGAGGACCGACCCAGATGGGAAAATATATGGGTGTGTGAGTGTGTGCGATACCACTCACCACTACCATCCTGGACGAGTTTCTGATTTCAACCAATTACCATACCCACTGCCTGGCTGCCCGGCTGGACAGGGCAGCACCATAAATCCAAAAACTAGGAAAACCAATTAAGTCGAAAACATATAATTCATCGTATGTAGCAACATTTATTTTTGAGCGTAAAGCGTCATTCCCAGCCCTTAGCATCGAGCGAGGAACCTAGAGTTTGGGGTCCACTTTTGAACCCTAACTTGGGGAAGAAAGATTCGCTCCCAGTATTTGCCAAACTGCGCCTCGACTAGAGTTTCATACACCGGCCATTACTCAGAGCACCTAATTTCGAGGAACCGAAGCCTGGTGGCTTAAAATATAGATCGAACCGGTGTGTAGTGGTCGAGGTTTTTCCTGGAAGCCACCCAGCTAAATCCAACCGTGGGGAACAACGTCCCTGGTTGATGTACCGCTGATACAGGCGCACAAAAAAAATCCCGAACTCACTCACACACACACACTGGCAGCGAATAATATATTGGCGGACAGAGCAAATGGACCGATGACTGCCCGGTGTGCTTAATGAGTGTAGCATTTGGGCAGCAGTTGGATGTGATCCCAGTTTTTGCTCCTTTTTTTAGGTGCCCTCCTATCTGTATGTGTGTGTGTGTGTGTGTGTGTGTGTGTGTATAGTAGGAGGGAAAAGGGAGAGGGATAAAGGGTGGGATAGTATTTCTAAAGCCTGACCACAAAGACCCTTTCGCAGTTTGCACGTGTTTTAGTTGGAAAGGTTCAAGCGTAAGGTTCAGCACGGTAGGATTTATGACCATATTATGGATTTATAATAGACCGAAAAATTATTTGAATCAGTTTCCACATTTGCGTGTCCTCCGCTTCCCATCTCTCACCTGTTACCTCAGAACACGAGGAAAGAAAACTTTGCATAACTAGAATTTTGAACCCCCCGCACAGGAGATATGGGAGGCGTCAGAGCTTACTGAGCTGCATCGTGCCACTCCACGCGCCCGCGTACATGTTCGACCAGTATGACATGCTGAAGGATTATACGAATTTATAGTCATGGTGGTTTGATTCGGGAGCTACCGACCGCAAAGACCGCCCACTCACACCCTTTCGCCCCCGGGACAATTCGCCCCACTGTAGTCAATCGGCGTTGTGTAGTAATTGAAATGCAAAATCATTAGCACGTCCGTTAATGACCTCGTGTGGGCCTCGTCTGCCTTTTGCGGACGGCTTAGCAAAACATTGCGCTTCCGTTAATTACAAAAACCATGCTCAGCCGACCCGAAAATGGCGTAGATGTTACATTTATCACCCATTAAGGCTTAGTACTTAGAACCGGTCCAAAACGGGGCACGAGTTTGATAAGGATTCAGGTGTTTCTGGCTTATATTTATGGCACTGGAATGTGCTGCGAAGCATTATTCTTGGGCCGCTTTTTGTGGTCACATATGGCGAGCTAATGGATGGGCAATATAAACTAACAATTGATTGTAATTTCAACTTTGTCAAGCGAAAGAATGTAATTAAAAAGTAACTTCTGCAAAAGCGATCCCCAATCGGATGGGTTCGCATATGCTCTCGATTAACTGCTTTACGGATGAAGAATTTCTTAACGAACATACTAACCACAAATTCTGCAAAACTGGAAGAATAATCCTGCCCGATCCGAACTTTTACAACTCACAATCATAAACTCTTCAAAAAGCGGGACTAGAACACCCGAACGGTCGGCGGGTAAGCAGCGTTGACAACGTACCGTGCACCGACAAATGTACATAACGTACACACACACACAGACCGTCCGGTGTAAGGCACAATAAAATTATAACTTTTATCATTAAAGTTGAGTTTTTAATTAGCGTACACAGGCGGTCGAAGGTGTTTGTTGCAAGCCCGCCCGTCCCGTTGCTCTTGCGAATCCAAAAAACCATCCGTCCCACTGTGGACATGGAGCGCATAAATCCAGCACCGAAAACCCCCCGAAGACACACCCGCTGTCCGTCCGTCCTTTCGGTCGGTATTGCATGGGACGGTCGCTCTCACCAGTGGCGAGTACGATGAGCAAACTTTAATTGGAAAATTTTCGGATTGAGTGACAATTATATCGCTGTCGGGGCGAAATTGAGCACGAATTCATTCGCCGGACCGGGCGATACATACACCCATCACGAACGGTTCCGCCTTAGCTAGCTTATGGGAATGTGTGTATGAGCATGATGTTTGACATGCTTTGAAGGGTACAACTTTCCAACCGTGGCGCAGTGCTCACGAGAGCGTTTGGTTTTGATTTATTAATGAATTTTCTAATGCTTTGACGATGCAGTCCTACATATGATGGGCATGCGTTATGATTTTATTTCGGGAAGGAATAGCTGCTTCGAGAATCGAGTTTTCTACAGTATAATCATGAAGAAATGTCGGTACGTTAGATGAGCGTTAGCATCTTTTTTCTCAGCACAATATCCATCTCTGTATATAGCTATATTGAAGTTTCAAAGCTAAAGTCAAGATCCTAGAGGTGCTCAACATATGGCACATACTACTCCTACCTTATTGTTTGACCTACTTCTTTCTTCATTGTTTTTTCCCCCCTAAAGAGACCTGATGAATGAACATTCCCACCCAGCAGGGATTTAAAATTCTTCCTTTGCTCATTTCACGCCTCTATTTGTACCTTGTTTATTTCCCACGTGCCAAAACAACACCTGGCAAGACTTTTGGAACGGTCCCGTAAGAAACCGAAACACCGATACACACAAAGGGCAATTAATTACGTGGCCTTCGTGGTACGCTGCTTGATGAAGAAAATTATTTCCCAAAAATTCGAACCATACACGGCGCATGATTTGAGGGCAAAATCCGTTGCAAAGTGCACGCCAAGTTCAGCGCCGGCCATAAATATGGCTCCATACGGTCGTAATACGAGCGCCACACGTGCAGAAAAAAGGGGTTCTTCGTTGCGCATTGCACCGACCGTACGAAAGCTTGATCGATGGCTGACTCGTACAGCCCTTGGCCCCGTTGCTGCTATTCTCCTGTCGGTGCCGATGTCTTTACAACGCCTTTGGGGAGGGAACGAAGCTTCAAGGAGTGTTCGATTTTGCCGCTGTGGATGGTATCGAAGGTCGAAAGCGCATCGAGCGCTGCACCATAAGGATGGCAAATTATTGGCCAATGGAACAGATTGTAAAAGTTTTGATTGAAAGAAAAAAACAAATGTTGGTAAAGTAAGAAAAGAGGAGCACTTGAAATTGGTAAAGTCGTCGGACATGAAATAGTTCCGTTTCAATATTTGTGTGTAAATGTATTTCTCTTGGATGTAGAAATACCAAGTTTTTAATGAATCTAAGAGTTTTCTAAGAGTTATCATAGTCAAAACATAACGTTACTAGAGTTCACTTATATTAATGCTTCTTTACTTGCTCTACTCCTTCTTGTTGTTATTTTCGGAGTTGGATTGACCAGAAATATCAGACCATAACTAAGCATTAGTAGTTTGGTCAAAAATTGAACATATACTCCAATTAAATGTTAGAAGCGATGCCTGGCTTTTATAAAAACAGTGTCTACTGCTAAGCAGCAAAATGCCGACTAGAACCGTCCAAGCATATCCCATATACCTATATCTGGTAAACCATATTCGATTACTCCCACGGGATACCTTTTCCAAAGTCAACCGAAGTAGCAAGTTCAACAAAATTCTCTTTCTGGATCCTCATGAATCCTGTTAAAGCTCAGTTACTGGAGCAAATTCACTAGTTGTTATAAGCTGCTATAAATGTTGTCCATTAAATCTTCAACTAGACAATTGTACAGAGCTCTTCCTAAATACCACAGGATCGAATTATCTGTTCATTGTAAGAAGACTATATCCGGATCGGTTTCAAAACCTGTTGCTGCTGTCTGAAACTAGACATCTAACTATTTTTATTTATTTAAATTTAAACATTAAACTGAATGAGGTGGAAGAAAGCACGATTTATCCTTAAAAATAGCTATGAAAACGAACATTTGTATTGATGTCAGATAATTGAACAATCGAACATTTAAGCAACAATTATGGTAAAAAAAAAGTTAAATATATTCAAAAGTTGTTATTTTTATAGTAATATTTTAACGCAGTAATAGTAATAAACCGCAGGCGAAATGTATTTTTCTGATACAGAACTTGGCCATACATTATAACCAATACAGGTTCCTTGGTATGAAAACAATAGCAGAGTGTGTATTTAATTTTGTAAAGTACAACAGCGAAGAAGCTTATTAAACCATTGTTTAACTTTTCATAGATGGAAACTCATTAATCGCATTGCCTTATTTTTGTAATGAAAACATAAGTTATTGTCACAAAGAAATAAAAATGGGAAATTTAATGAAAAGCAATTTTTGGTTTATTTCGTTGAAAGCTTGAGCTGACAGCAAACCCAACAGTATGAACAAGTTGGCGTATACTTATTCGTGCGCCTCTAGTAAAGGCTTAATTCATTTCCTTCACTAAGCTCGATTGAGCCGTGAATTACCGAACTCCACGGCCGACTTCCACGGTTCATCCTCGGACGTTTGATCGAAGTAGTAAGCCGTCTGCCCATTACGCTGCCGTATAACGGCCGATAGTTTGTCGGGGCTGATAGCGCGCAAACACCAGTACAGCTCGTCGGCCACTTGACAGCGCTCGAGCTCGTTAGCCGCCACACCGAACCCACTGTAGTCTCGCACAATCTCTGCAACCTGCGCAAAGAGAACCATCAATGTTTACATTGGAAGCAATACCACAACTCTACCACCTATACTGATACGCGTCGGCGTCAACGTACATTCACCGTACCCTCCTCGGTGATCCAACGGAACCCGCCCAGAATGCATTCCACCGCGTTTCGATCGGGACACCGGCGTTGTTCCTCGTCCGTCCACACAAACCCGTACCGCTTCTCGCAGTAGTCCATAAAGTGCTGTCCGATCTGTTTGACGCGTGGTCCCAGCTGTTGGTACGTGACCAAGATCTTGCGCAGGTCACCATGGAAGATGTCCAGTATGTTTTCCTGATGCACCGCGTAGAATGGTGCGTATTTGGCGAACACGGTCGAACATTCACTGTCGGGCAGTTGGCCCGTAAGCAGTTGGTTTGCGTCGCTGTACAGTTGCTTCAGGTCGGCAGAGTCCGGATCTTCGTGGAATGCACGGGCCTGCTGCTCGAAGCGCTCGGGCACAAACTGTCTCCGGGCTGGGTCGTACAGCCGGAGATCCTCACTGACGCACTTGACGTAACATTGGCTCTCGGGCGACATGTCCGGTTGCCACATGACCCAGCGAATTTTCATCTCAATGCTGGCGGACGAGTCGTTGAGACAGCGCACGTACGCGTACAGCGTTTGCTCCGGAGTTCGGGGTTGCCATTCGGATGTGGCAGGTGAGGCGGAGCGTAGCAGAGGGCAGGCCGGTTCGAGCGGGTTCCCACCAACCACTGACACTAGCAACAGTGCCAAGCCGAAGGTAATAACACCATCCAACACACGCGTCACCATCGTATCGATACTGTACGGCACTTCGATTGCATCTGATCACCCGAACGGTCCGAAAAAGACTGAAAGTAACGTCTGCCAGCTGGTCAGTACAGACCGTCCTAATGGTCCCGAGGGATAGCTCCCGATGGCAGCTTATCGGACCGATCACACCAGCAGCAATAACAACTGCCTGTGTGTGCAGGCTCGCTCGCTCTCTCTCTGGTTCCATTTGCCGGACGAACGCCATGAATGATTAAGTCTAATCTTTGCGACTGCGAGACGACGAATGCCCTGATTCTCCTGGTATAAATAGCGAAACCCCTTCATCGGCTCAAAAACTTCCGCTTCCCGGTAACAAGCTCTCTTCCAGCATCTTCTGCTCGTGGTGCCCTGTTTGGGCTGAAATAACAATCGAAAGAACTTGACGCACCATACACAATCCACCCGGTGATTGACTGATGCCGGTGCGGAAATACCGGTCCCTGGGTGCCACGAGCAGCGATTGCATTCGTGTTCAGACTTTCTTTTCATCGTTTCCCGTCTGCCCTCCGACCAACTCGTCTCGTACGTTGCTGATAAAGAGACACACAATCTGTTTGTTTTGGTAGCCGCAGCGTTTCGAAGCGGCCGCTCGTGAATAGTCCCACCGATCGACCATGCGATGATTGGGATGCTCTGCCTAAGCGGACAAAGTAGAGTGCATAAACATATAAATCAATGGCATCAGCAGCTCACGTACCCACACACACACACACGCATTGCGAACCCAATCGTCAGCAGGCGGCATTAAATTTTCAACCCAATTCCAACCGAACCGGAGACGGGCAGACATGAGCAGACCGATCAGCCGAGGGTAATCTGAAAGTGATGCACTTGCGAACACAGCAGCGTACGGATGGATTTGAAAGTTTCTGTGACGTTGCGTTCGGGTCCACAGGCACAGAAAAGGGCTCTGCATAAAATGTCATTCGTATGGGAGAGTCTAGTCCTTCCCTCAAAGCTGCTGGACAGTTTTTGGAGCGTCGTTCATCATCGGCAAAGTAGATGGTGGACAAATGTGTTTGGAAAATGTGGCACGATGATTGATGAGATGATTGCTGGTGATAGCCGATGCATTGGGCACGGGTTGGACCGTTGCATTAGTGCTGCTCAATGGACCGTATTTGCGTCATGTTCGGAGAAAGTGACTCAATGTTTTGAAGGGTAATCATAAGTTCCAGATATGTGCAATCTGTGGCTTAGAAGTTAATGGTAATTCCGAGAAGCGCGGTTTTCTTGCAAAGAGATCAATTACTATTTAGTGTTCCGAAAACTGATAAGCGTAGGTTAATCGTTGACAAGTTAATAAGCCATTAAAGTTGCAATTAATTAACAGGATTTGAAGGGATATTGCATCATTATGATACAGTAGTAGTAATAACAGTAGCAAACGGTACTTCATCCAGAAGTACTGCGTATCGAATCACCTCAAAATCTTCTCTAGGATTGCCTACCCAGCTAAGTAAAGGAAGCCAGTATCAAGTGTCATCGAGCCCTTCTTTCCATAAGCAGGATGGATTATTCCAGAACTTCCTGAAATTTCCATGCCCAGACCTTTGAAAGTTGTAGGGTTGTTGCCAAGACAAGACGATGTTGTAGATGCAGTTGTACAGAACAAACTTGACAATGCATGTAGCGTGTTATTAAGCAGATAAAATATTCTAATATTCTTTAAGGCTGTAATTTTTATTTGATCGATTGCAATAGACAAGCAGTTTGTAAGATCTTGAAGCAATTAAAAAGCTCTCAATCAAAGTTCTTACTTTGTTCAAAGATTTCCAAGTCATTGTAAGTTTAACGTGGTTTTTGTTAAAAGAATATTAAATCGTAATCGCAACTTCAAATTTGCAAAGAAAGATATTGTACTCTTCGATAAGTTTGAAGAATTGTTAAGCGTGGTTCTTATTTTCCTTAGTTTTGGTTTGGTTTTTTTTATAACCATGCCATGTTGTGATATCGAGTGGGATATATTTATAAATAGGATTTTAAACAACCACATAGAATATTCATGTATTCATTTCCTTTAAAATAAGCTTTTCATCAGTGGTGTAGTGCGTATTATCAATTTCAGACTCTTTGAGTATAAAAATTAAATTACTAGAGCATGTTTAAGCCACCGAAAGAATTTTTTGATTGTTATTCTGAACCAAAATTGGTTTACAATGTAAGATTGTAAGATTGTAATAAGAGATTGTGACAGTAAACATCTAACAGATTTGTTAAATCAATATATTTTATGTTTTCGGTACCTCTTTAAACCTTAAGGAATACTTATTATTGTTGTTTTTCTCGTTGTAAACTTCAAAAATCTGTAAAAATATCTTTCAAACTTTTTTATTAGCTAGATTTTTAAATAGACAAACAAACTCTTAAAGTTTATGACAAAGCACAAGAAACATAAATTTAATTTCTTAAAACTGGTAATTAAAAATGACTTCTAGCTCCAGCCATTCTTACTAGCGTTGCGTTTAGCAAAAAGGGCACGAAAGCTCACTGGGGTTTCAGAGTACCCCAAAAGTCGGAGGGAAAAAATTTCCAACCATTAAACACAACCGCTAACGACGCTAGCCAAGGACCCACCGAATCCCTGGACGATTGCTGATGGTCGGTCCGTTTTCCTAATGATCCGCATCACGGGTCTCCGAAGAAAGCTAACCACGCGATACGCAAGATGGACGCCCGAGTGGAAAACACATAATTCCTAGCCACTCGAAAACCCGTGGAGCTCTCTGATATTACTTTCCTTTTTTTTTTGGGGAGACTATTCTGTCTACCACGCTCCGAGAACACACGTACAATAAACCGGGCTGGGTGGTTGGTGTCTGCTGGAAGCGGTCAGCCCTAAAATCGAACCGTACATCATCATGCTCCGTGCGAAGGGCCGCACAGCATCCGTGTGCGAGTGGTCATTAGAATAAATTTACATTTAACTTCCCTCGAGCGGGACCGAACTTCTCCTTGTGCAGTAGGCTCGACTGGAGTGGCCCAAAATGCCATGAATAGCTGGCTGAAGGTGAAAAACTTTACCGGGGCAGAAGAAAAACTTGCCAACCGAACAGGGCCGAAATGAACGCAGTGGGCTTGCTAAGCCTCTCATCGACACACACACACACACACATTCACGTACACTCTTCACACAAAACGAAAAGAAACATCCATCGAGAGTAATGAGAGTCTAATGGGCTCTTGGTGCCCAGCTTCCTTGCGTTCCCAGCAAGACACCGGCAAAGACTATGGGCAGGCTCTACAAAAAAGTCGAAAAAGTAGAGTAGTAATCGTATTATTAGATTGATGATTGCCCAGCACTGGAGCCCGGCGATGTGCTTTTCTGAGGCCGTGAAGTGGCGAAAACTTTTCCACTCCTGCCGCCCACACCGAAGCATGGCTTAAAAGCATTATGAGTTATTTATGATGAGAGGAAATTGATTCCTTCCTTCGGAAGCTCCGGCGAGCGTTCGCCGATCAGTTCGTTGGCTACGGGTAAGGGCTCTGGCCAGCAACTACGAAGCACACTGACAGTCCGTACTGGCAAATGGAAAAGGGTATCTGGCCGATTTGTGAGTCCCTGGCAGCTGACTCTTCATCGCCGCTTTACAAGAGCACCCAAAAGAAAGCACTGACCAGCACATCCGAAACCCATCAAATGTGCTTCGAAGCGATGTTTCGAGCACCAGCAGCTCGAGATGGCCAAGTTAAACAGATTGTTTACGGGAAACTCTTTTGACTTAATTGAAATTTATAAAACTTTCCGCCCGCCTCGCACACTTGGCCACCTTTCGGCGCTTCGGTGCCGGATGCTTGAAAGCGTTACGTTCTGGTAAATGGAATCTTTGAATAAATTAATTTGGAATGCTCAAACTCTCCGCAGTGGCGTTTGCAAATTCCGTCGCCCGGTCGGTTGAAGCGTCCGTGGTCAGCTGCAACTATTTAGCTGCAATATTCCAACGCTCCTAGTGCCCCTGCTACGTTTGGCCATCGCAAGCAAAATGGTCGAAATTTTGTTATAATTTGTAGACAAAACTCTTTTACAGTCGGTTCCCGGGGATCTTTTCTATCCCGCACACACACACTGAGGGTGTTGGTCCATGCACCCTGCCAAACTGAGAAGAGTACAGTGCACGGTACTTGAAAGCATAAATGCAAAACTTGCAAAACCTGCAACGAATGACGCTCTCGATGCAGCTGAGCATGGCTGTTGTGTCTCCGGTTCGAGTTCGCAATAGTTTTTGTTTCCATCATCACCACTTGCTGGCAGTGTTCGGTGCCGGCAGCCTCCCGTAAATATACCTTCGTGAAAACCCATTTATTCATCCAACACTTCAAATCTGAGCAACTATTCATCTACCTCAAACCTGGTCGCCTTCACTCGTCCCGACCGTGGTGTTTATAGCAAAGAACCCGAGCACAAACTTTCCGATTATTCTTGATAGCTTTAAAAGCGCACATAAATTGTGAAACTTTTTTCAACGCCCCAAAACCTCTCCCCCTGCTTCTGCCAATTGCCGGAGTTGTGAGGAATATGAATATTAAATTACACATAATTACTCAAAAGTTAGGTAAAGTTTCATCGTTTTAGTCGTGCGAAAGGCCATCAGCTAATGAGTGTAATAAGGCATCTGTCGACTTTGCTTAGAGCGATAGGGTTGAGTGTGGGAATCGGAATATTTTGATCGATTGTACTGCTAATTAGATTTTGTTTTAATATTTTACTTCAAGAGAAGTCCTTTTGTGTTTTTTTAGTATATATGTATATATTTCATTAGTGTTTATATAGATAGTAATGACAGTTTACATGATTTATCGTACATTTACTTATTATTAACTATTTTTGAGCTCAGAACTTCAAAGTTATTGCTAGGAAACCTTTGCTTTAAACGGTTGTATTAAAGTTTACAATTCCTGATGCTACACTATCAGGAATACTTTTTCTGAATCGTTCAGTTTTGCTAAAGGATTCTTCGGATTTCATGTATTCCAGCTATTTTATGTATTACAGGTCAAAAGAATTGATAAATTTTCAAAACTTGTTGTCTTAAATACTCAGAATTGGTGCTAGAGAGACAGCATTTGATGTCTTCAAGTCAAAATTTTAAATTAACCTCTTTTCTGGTGGCTTTTATGTTACTAAACTATTAAAACTCAAGACGAAGATTACTTCCAACTTTTTTTTAAACTGGGTTTAAAGCTTCGGCGATAGTTCGACGTTTCCTTAATTTTCTTTATTGGTTTTGAAGATTTCATTCATTCATTAAGAAAAGAATGTGGGATCTAGGAAGAGAAATCTTTCAGGCAATAAAGTAAAACTAAGCATACGTGTCGCGAAATTTGGCTTCGATCAAACCAAGCTATCGGAAGGGGATAAAATATGTCGGCACAAGGGACTATGTTACAGTTGATACATCTACGGACGGCGAGTCGCATAAATGTCTTCTGGATTCTCTCTAGTCTCTGCATACCAGTATTTCCAGCTAGAATCCATACTTCACTGGCATAATTCAAAGTGAAGAGAAACCAGCAGTAGTACAGTACCTGTGAGCACACAGGGACTCATAGCAAAGCACACTATCATGAATGAATAAGTAATAAGCATTACTTGAGAAGGGCAATGTAACTAAACACTGTAGGATTTTACGATTGATTTGAGAATAAAGTCAACAAAGTATAAAGAATAACGACATCACGATCACCACACCAAAAGAAAAGGCATTTTCGGTAAATTTTACGGTATTAAAAACCTAACGTGACGTAAGTTCGAAGAGAAACTGTACTGCAGTTCGGATCCACAATCAGTTCCAAGATAATGCCTAGCAAAATGCTTGCTGTAAGCAGTTTTCCAAATCGTTCGAATTCAATACTTCTATTTTAGAGTCATCAATGAAGTTGTTGCTTTCCTAATAATGATGGGTTTTAGAAAACTTAAAGGAGTTTTTTGTAACATCTATCTGGATCTATCTTAATTGGCCCAGCATTTCTTCATAAATCAGATTGAATGTTGTGTTAAGTATACATTCCTGTGCTAGCATGCCTCTGTTCGTATATTCTAACAATAATTTAGGCGTACAAATTAATTCATCCTTATCCTAATTGGTTTTTTTTGAGTTATTTTATATCATTTCTTTATGTTTGTATCTACTTCCCATAATCCTTTTCTATTCTTTTCTATTCTACATGTTATGCTAACATTCAGACCTTCTCCTTCGAAGCCAATACATCTATTAGTTAGTTATAATGATCCTACTTTAACCTTAAAGTAATGAAATAGTTCTCACGTCTATAAGTCCAGCATTTTCAAACAATCGTGTAAACAAATTTCTGAAGCTTTTAAACTATTCTAATGTTACCGATAAAAGCTCTCTCATAAATTCTAGTTTAGTAGCTGTATACTTGAAATGATTATTATTTAGACGAAATTGGTATCATGGTTTTTATCCAACGAAACGAAATTTTGAATAATTTCTACCCAAATTACCTTTAATACTAGAGATGACCACAATTCTATACAACAACAATCATCAAGATTTTAATGATTCAAATTATAGTTCTATTAAAAACTCATTTACTTTCACCAAATGTCATCATTTTAGCCCCAACTTAAAAAAAACATAACCTCAACTCCACCCACAAGACGCTTATCTTCTTTAACCTTTAATTTTAGTGAAGGGTCTACCAGCGGTCCTCTAAAAGCGATTATCAACTTTTAGCTCAACAAACATACACTACCAACGCAGCACCACCAACACCGGAGGCCATTGTTCACCGGGTTTGCCTGTCAGGTTACCACCGGTGGGTCTTGTGTCGGTGGCTCTATCATTAGGAAAACATAAATGCCAAGCGCGGTCCCGCAATGCATCATCCTTCGTACGTCACCCGGTTGTGGGTGTTGGAAGGCGGTTAACAAAACAACAGCCGTGTGAAGTGCGACGATTTCGCAGTTAAAATGGTTGTACGGTGTTGCAGCGCACTGTTTTCGTTGGCCCCCCCTTCACCCCGAATTACAAACAGCAAAAACCGGTTAAAGCAGGTTGAGGTTTTCTACGCGTTCGGGCAAGAAATCTTACACCCTTCAAAGACGACGACTATCCACGGAAGTGGTTTTTAGTAATGAAGCCCGCGCATTCATTACGGGGGACGATGCCAAGATCTCCTTACCCTTACCAGTTTGTTGGGAAACACCCACAAAAGGTGTTTAGCATAAGCCTCTTATGCTCGATTTCACACACAAGTGTGTAACGGCGCACAACAAATCGTTGCGCCGTTTGGGTCGCCGCGATTTGTCTAGCATCTAGCCGAGCTTCTATCCAGCCTTGCGTATGGGTGGCACGGGACTTGAAAGAACGCCTTCCTACCGTTGACGCTGCAATTGCAGGAAAGGGGTTGCAAAATAATTATGCAACGCCCGGGTTGCAGCACACGCTTCAAAGTGCTGCAACCTACATGCACCTACCCGCCCTAAACGTCTAGCACATTCCGTCGAACGGTTCCATTCTTCTTATCAGCGATCTTGAGCAGTCGGGTGTGTGCAGTCGGGCCACACACTTTCACCTACATTTACTCACTTAAACACGGATGTCTCTATCAAGCGAAAAATGGGATGCGCAGTCAACTGCAGCTGAGACTCGCGATTGCAATTGCACCCTCGCACGAGTTTTTCCTGTTGGACGTGCAGTTCTTTTTTTTGCAGTCTTTCGAAAGGTTCTCTCTCATATGCAAGCGCATTTACTCGTCTAACGTGAACGGTGAAGTGGTTTCGGAGGCGTTATTTGAATCGCAGGACGATCGCAGTTAGAGCTCGTGCTTTCGGTTCATTTTTCTTACCTGCACTGCACTGCACGGCTCACCACAGCAAGGATATCTTTTCGTGCAGTGGCATAAAAAGTCATAAAATTAATTCGTGCTTAGTGTCGGGTTATTTCAATCTTTTCGTTTTCTTTTTCATCGCCCATTCTCTCACGCTTTTCCTTTCCGTTCGGTATCGCGAACCAGCGTTAAGCATACGGTGGGTTGCCAGTTTTTAAGCATCAGATACAGAACTCTTGCACGGGCGTCTATGTGTATGTGCTTGGATATAAGTGCAGCAGAATCCTGGCTCTTTCGCACGAGTTACCAGCCCTTTGGCCGTAACCGTCAAGTGCATAAGAAATATGCAATAAATTGGTGAGAAACGCATGGCATCGCACAAGGGGATTCGTGGAAGCGCGAGAGCGGGGCAAACGGTACCACCTAGATTTTCCACCCGATATGCAGAATTACGTACGTAGTCAACCGCACGGCATTACTAAACGTGCCCTCACGCCATTCGGCTAATGGGTCGCCTTGGTTCGCTCGGATTTCAAAGCCATTTTGGTCCGGGAGAATCCCAAAGGGAAGGAACGTTCAGATGGGTGTGTGTGTAATTTCACTTTTATGTTGTGCACGGGAGCAAAAATCTTATATCTCGCGGGTAGTGGTGTTTTTTGGGATAGGGCACGCAAATTGCACCGATAGCTCGAAGGGTGTTAGAATCGTGTGCAAGCGAACTTTTTAGTTGCGTTACGATGGAATCTTGAATCAGGTTGGTTGGGAATATTATCTGTTTAACTACTTTCCAGTTGGAATAGTCATGCTCCTTGAATGTACAATTCATAATAGTTATTAAATTGATGATGCAAATAATGTTATTTTTATACATGGTTAAGTTATTTATTGAAATTTTCGGTTTAATTTTTGGGGTTTTTAACAGATAATGCTGTTACGAAGAATTTTATAATTTATTTTTCAGTTGAAACAGGCTTCAAAAACCGTGTGAAATTAATAGCTATAATGTATTTTTCCGTAATTTTCAAATAATTCTCAATTTTCTCTTATAATTATTATTGTGAGCAATATGGGGATTTAAGTTAAGCAATTTTATCTTAATATTTTTTTCGAAAATAAAGTCCATGTCGTGATATCCAGTGCTGTTGATATCAGCCAAGGATTCGAATTCTATGTACATTGAATCAAATTCGATGAAAACCAATTATCTCTATAACAGACTTATTATCCATGTTTACGGCACGATGGATATATGAGCTCACCATGTAATTTCCATGTAATTTCTTCCTAGTAACGTGCTTTATTCCGGGTATATCTGGTTGAAATCAAGCAATTATTACGAGTATAATTGTTTCAGAATATTTTCCAGGAAAAGGTTATTATTTGCTTGTAACAGAAATGGCTCGATAATTGTTAATTGATTTTATCAAGCTTAAAACTTCGAAAAGCTTCGAAACTTCGAAAAAAAAAAACACAAAATATTTGAAACGTTAATTAATTTTGAATTATAGAACTCAGCAAAGCATAACGTAAGCGAAAATTGATCCCAATCAATGTGGAATGTTTTGAAACACAGTGAATACTCACAGGTAGATATACTTTTTGACGCATTTTAACTTGTTTAATTAACGTCAAAAGTATGGAAATGCACAAATAATGGGTTGAAATAAAACTGAGCCACTGATTGCGTAACAAGACACTTCTATGGTAGATCACAATTACATACTGAAGCCTGGTAGATTCGGCGTACGTGTAAATCAATGCTAGAATTTAAAATAAACCTTGAAAACAATATATTCATTACAATTCACTGGCAGTACAACGTTAATAACTATGCCGGATATAATAACATCAAGTAATCATTTGAAAACAATTATGTACGAAATATATATTAATTATTTTCGTAAACATCTTTTAGTATGTAACTTACTTACTTGGTAAAATCGAATCCAGGTTAATAATTAAACCGATTTGGCAAACATTGGCTTCATCGCATAGTTTTTAAGCGCAAAATATCTGGCTCTTGGTAGGGACAAAGTTTGATATTTGCCAGAAAACAAAGATTGAAACGGTGAAGCAAATTTATACATAAAAGCAAGCAACAAGGACATTGGAAGAATCGCAAAAGAGCTGGTTGAAGTAGTTGAAAGTAGTTGAAAACACTATTTCTATATTGATTGAACGTTTAGTTGTACACACATCGAAAAACATAAGAAGAAAAACATTCTTCTTTTCATTTAATAGTTCCTGAATCATTAATCTTGCATTACTTTTTTAGATTTCTTCACATAAGAAGAACATTTTACTCAAAAGCTTTATTATTCATTTTTACATGTACAGCTTTATCTCTTAACCCCTTAAATAGTTGGTAATAAATATTTAAACACTCTAAATAGCAATAAACTGTTCATCCAGAGCTAAACGATTCCCTTCCCGAGCACGGCATAAAAAATTCACCAATTTGTCATGCATCAATCAACGTACAAAAGCCGAAAATAGCTCTAGACAGCTTGATTTAACGATATCCACCGTGAAACAGTTCTCCAAATGTCAAGCTAGTAAGCAACTCGCTCCGTACAAAGTAACGCAGCGTATTGAGGCGGTTCCTCCTTCCATCGCACGGACTTCAATTTTGATTCCGATAATGCGCTGCATGATAGTGAAGGAAGAAAAAGACAACACACAGCAGCACGAACACGATATGCAACAAAAGGTTCGTCCGCCGAGTGCCATTGTTCGTGCAATCGTAAATGCAAATCTGTGCTGGGTGCATACGCTCCGGTCGAGGTTCTGTGCGAAGTAGAGCAAAAAAAACGAGGCCAACTCTATATCCATTTGGCATTGGCCTTGCGACTGACTTTCCCGTGAGTGATTCCGTTCGAGTCGGGTGGTGGAATATTCGAGCACATTGTTAACTTCAAGATGGAGCGACACAGCGAGCATGGGACGGGAAAGCCAATTATACTAACACTGTACCAACAACATTATCCTCGAAAAGAGTTGCTTCACGGTGCGGTAAACGTGTACGGCATGTTGATCCTTTCGCGATGCCAAGATACACTACACTGTCGGTGGGCTAAGTTAAAGCGCTAAAATCCACCACTTGCCAGCAAAAACAATGAAGCACCCGAAGCACCAAAACCCCGACCAGAGACCATTGCTTCTTTCCTCGGCAATCTAATGCCGCCGGTCCCGTGTCTGAAGTGTGTCGGTGTGCCAGGTTCGGTAAAGTAGCGCCCGGTAACGCCAATCGGACGTACAATTAATTGAATCATTTGAATTTTAATTTGAAATTTAAATTAATTGAAATTGATTGCGAGCTATTGTAGGGCGGCGAACAAAAACCAGCTGGCCGTATCTGGAGCAACGCTCGGACCGGAACACACACCGGACTTGGGCCCGTGGATGGGAAATAGGACACGGGAGAGTAGAAGCATCATGCATAACTGCATTTAGTGGATTTGCTAGTTGATTGTGCCGACTGCTGATGTTTGACACAGTGATGCGGTGATGCATTTATCATCATCGTTTCCGGGTATGGGCCCGTATGCAAGTCTAAAAATGCAATGATTCAATGAAAAAAAGCCCGCCATTTGATCCCTTTTGTTTCGTTTGCCTGTCAGCGTTTGCTGCAACGAGAAGGGATACTGAACTATTATTTTTTGTAATATAAAAAAAAAACAAATTTCCCATGCTCCGAAACGATCGACGGAACAGATGAATTAAAACTAAAACCATCAAATTTGGTAGAGAAAGAAGGAAGAAAAAGCTGGCCAAAAAGTAAAAATTCCAACTGCATGAAAACTGGTGGCCTTCAATTGCCTTTATGGGCGAAAAGCGATGCTGCACGTTGAGCACAGAATGGAACGAAAACAACAAAATGAAAAACAAAAAAAAACTTTTTATACAAAATCGAATGAAAGCTGACAAGGGCTTCGGTTAGAAATTTGCTAACTACCACTGAATCGATAGGGAACGAAAAATACTGCTCCAAACCAACAACAGCACCACTAACACAGATCGATTCACATGACGCTAGCATTTTCATTGCACCGAAGCAATGAATCTTTGGAGCAGAAGTACCCAATTGTGTGCCGAGTTTTCGTTCACCATTTTTAGTGTATGTGTGCGTGTGTGTGCGGCTGTGTGTAACTCGGAATTCGCTTGTTATGCGAAACTCAATGTACGGAGTGTATTTGCAACTAACGACGTAAGCGTGTGCATGGCCGTCGGACGGAAATTGGGCGCAAATAGCATGAATTTAATAAGTCTACTGCACAATGCAGCTTTTGGAACAGAAAAAAAAATCCAGTGGAAAAATGTGTTTTTGTGCGGGATTCGTGTGAGAAGTCTGTTGCCAGATATAGTGTTCCGAACGTTTAGATGGAATATTGAAAATATTTTTACCAAAAAAATGTTTTACACAAATACTGAAGCTAGAGTTTACTACATACTGAAGTATTTTCATTCTTAAGGGAACGTTTAGATGAACTTCTTACATGGAATGATTTTTTTCCGGAGTGATCTGTTTTTTTTTTTAACAGAAAGGAAGCCATAGTATTTAATTATCTATAAATTTCGGTTTGATTCGTTTAGAATTTTAGATAGAGTTTTAAAAAAATAAGTTGTGTGCAAGGATTCATGAAACCCTCTGCTTTCTGACGTGCTGAACCATACGTGCATAAAGCATAAGCAATTTCACTGTAAAAAAATGCATTATACTTATCAGGCACTACAACTGCTTTGCGGTCTTGGGCTGCCGCAACAATCCCCGATACCGCTCACGGTCTAGCGCCGTCGTCAGCCAATCCATTATCCCGGCCTAGACACCATCACTCCATCTCAGTTTGAGCCTATCACGCCTCCTCTGTCCATGTGGAAGGCCTAAAAGGACTTTACGGGCTGGGTCGTCCGGTGCCATTCTCATGACATGACCAGCCCACCGGAGCCTGGCGAGCCTAATTCGCTGCACGATAGTGAGATCACCGTACAACTCATAGAGCTCGTCATTGTAGCGGCTCCTCCATTGTCCTTCCACACATACGGGGCCAAAAATCCTTCTTAGCATCTTCCTTTCGAACGCGGCTAAGAGGGTTTCGTCAGTTTTGGACAGAGTCCATGTCTCAGAGGCGTATGTGAATACTGGGACTATAAAGGTTTTGTACAGTTCCAGTTTCGTCCGTCGCGACAGGTATTTTGAGTGGAGAAGTTTCATCAGGCTGTTGTACTCAACTTCTATGTTGTTGTCCCCGTTGTTTCCACCTCCGAGTCTCGGATGGCCCTCTGACAGACTTATCATATGAACAAATATTCTCGCAGCACGTTGCATTGGTAAATGAGAAAACAAAATTATTCAAATCAATCAATTTAATTGAAAAAGAACTCTGAAGTAAGATGAAAACCTGAACATATAGACATAGAACAGGAAGAATCGACCACAAAATAAGCGAACATGAAGCAACAGTATACCTTTCAGAAAGCAATGAGTCAATATGCTCCATCAACTTGACAAAAGTGGAATAAGTATTAGTATTATAAGTATGGAATAAGTTACAGCTCTTTCTTCGAATATTTCACTACATCCTGTTTAAATAAGCATAATTGCATTGTTCATTTCATACCTACAGGAAACAAAAGGTTTTTTCGTCTTATAAAGTTCTTTAGAATATTAATAACAGAATTTTGATATTATTCGTTCAATATCTTTTCTAAACTTCTCTTTATAAACAAAGCTTTAGTTCCCAAGCTTACTTTACAAAATTTTCAGCATTAGCTATCAATTTATTAACAGATTGATTATTTGCCAGTTTTTTATCCTACTATTAATGATATTCCTATCGAATAATTATTTTAAAGTTTCATATATATTTTTTTTTTTGTTTATACCAAAAACTCTAGATTTGACTGCATTCTCAAAGGATTATCAAATTAGGAAAACAGCTACGAAAAACCATCGCACCAACTCGACTGAGGGCTCAATTTTAAGACACATGTCAACAAACATGCTTTACTATCCAAATACAATGCCGGCAGCGTGCGTTGTACGTAATAAATTCCCGACGGTGACGTTCGATGATGTCGTTGCTCACGGTTGTAGCTGGTTGAAATGGGAATACTGTCGGTCCTGTGGGGCGACAGAAAGTGATCGGGTGGCTTGGCTTGGTATGGTGCGCGATAAACATGAGCCGGTTCAGGACACAGAAATGAATTTCCACTTTATGATGGCCTGTCTGATGGAATGAAGCACTGGTATACACACACACACACACACACACACAAAACACTCTTTGTTCAGAAGTTTCTCCTTTCCGTGATTGAAGACATATCCGGATCGTGCTGTCGTGAGTTTGTGTGTGGCTGTGTGTTGAGGATTGTCTAAAACTTGTGCGTGCCATTCCTGTGTCGTCCTTATCGACACGCACACATGTCCGAGTGGTTGGATGGCAATGGAAAGTGAGGGAATTCGGGTGAAAAATGAAAAACTTCCGCACTGTGCGACTGTGTACGATATTTTTTTTCTCGGAAAAACAGCCATGCAGGCCGTTCGTGACGCCTGGGCTGCCCGGCGCTGGGGTACGAGCACGAAGGGAACTTTGCGGCACGATGGAAAACAGGCCATCCGTTGCCCCGGGAACCACATTTTACCGTAGTGGTTGAAGAAAAATTTGAATAATTGATTATTTATGCCTGTGCCCCCATGGCCTCGAGGGTGTCCCGAGCAGGGCACGATTCTCGGATGTGTTGATGTTGACCAGTGTGCTGGCAAAGGGGTGTGTTCATATTTATGCTCCGTGAGAAAAGAAGACCGAGCGATGTTGGAGGAGAGAAACTGTTTGGCTCCCTTCGAGACACACACACACTTCGTCGGTCACACTGCCAAACTGGTCGGGCTATTTTCCTACGGTTATTTACCATTTTATTTGCTTGTTTGGGCAACTCTTTCCAGCCAAACTTCAGCGCCACCGTCAGCTGTGGGAGAGTACCCGCGACACTCGTCTGTTACTAGCAATTGGTTGTTTGCCTTTTTGTTTTTCAATTTACTTTCCACCATGTTTGCTTTGCGTTACGGTAGATGTGGTCATCGACATTGGCTGTCACTTGTCGTCCAATCCGGTTGGTCAGCTTTTCACTCGCTCGCTGTCTTTCTTTCGCTCGGGAAAAAATACTTCCATTTACCCTTTTTATATGCTAAAGGGAGCGCTTGGATGCGTTTTCCTCACGATAAGTCTGTTATTTAATTACTTACATTTCTCTAACAAGATACGGTGCCCCAGTGGTCTGGTAATTGATTGTTGGTTTTGTTTTTCGCTTCGCTGTAACGACAACACCGAAGATAATGCAATGAATGTCACATGAAAATGGAACAGAACTCGATGGAAGTTGGTAAACAATCCTTTTTCTTTAAAAAATTAATTGAATTAAGATTGCAAAGGATGGAAACAAGTAACAAATGAATTTTGTCAACCCTTGTTCATTAGTGATACATATGCGAGAACAGATCTTCATAGAAAAAATTTATGATAAATTTATTAAATTTGAAAAATTTAGACTCGTTTTTAAATAATTGTTTGTTACTTGTTATTAAATTGTTTTAATGTAAAAAAGAATAAAAAAGCATAAAATGTATGATCATATCATCGAGAGGACATAATTTTTTTAACAAAAAGAAAAAGTAACAATGTCCTTAACCTCTTTTAAAACATTGAATAAGGTTCACAGGAACGGATATTAATAATATTTTTACACCAAAATATCCCTACATAGTAAGTGATCGCTCCATCTCAGTTTAGGCCCATCAGGACTATTATTAGTCTGACCACAAAGAGGACTTTTAGGTCCTTTGGTCATAAAACCATCTGAGCAACTTCTTCTTGAATGCAGCTAAGAGTTTTACCTGAGTTCGGGGCAGAGTCTATGTCTTAGAGCCGTTTGTGAGTACTGGGACTAAATGGATTCTATATGGATTCCTCCTAGTCTTAGCTTCGTCCGTCTTGACAGGTATTTTGTGTTGAGTAGTTTCCTCAGGCTATAGTATAACCGATTGACTTAATATCTACGGTTTTATCTGACTGACTTATGACCCCAGATAGGTGAAGTTTTGGACGATCGTCTATGTAGAAGTCATAAAACTAATATGCGACGGATTATGACAATTATGAGACGCTGAGTGAACTAATACTCTTTCGAATAGTAACTCTCTAGGAAGTCGTGAAGATGTCAGAAAAGATCTTCTTTACCAGAAAGTCGGAGACATTGAGGCTTTTCCCTGGGTAGGGAGACTCACGATGCTTATCAGTGGATAAAGTCAGCCAGGTGACATTGGATATGGGGAAGAATTATCCCTTACTAAGGGATTTGTGGCCTTACCTTCGAAAGGAAGAAACTCAAAACTCGTGAAAGACATGTAACGTTAAAGTAATCAGTAATTAATTGTTTCATATTTTATTACTTAAAAATTTCACAGGGGCAATGAAGATGTTCGAAAAACCGTAGCCCCGTGGTGATGGTTTTAAAAGTCCTCAAACATGAAACAGTATCTTTTTAAGTCAGACGAATTTACTTTAAAGCTGTCCTTATCCTTTTCATAAGATTTCACTTTCTAAGAATGTCACAATGCGTCTTGACTAGTAATTATTTACAAATTTTATTAAAGGATTAAGAGCACCACTAATAGTATTGCAATCTAATTATGTTTAAATAGGAGTATGTTTGCTAAGGGTATTGTGATATAATTAATAGGCTTTGTGGTCTATTAAAGTAATTCACTTTAATCATACAACCATCTAGATGCTATATTTGTACCTCGTTTGTCCTCAAGAAAATCTTCTGGAAAAGGCCTAAGCAGTCCACCGCTGTTGGCCTATTTTACAAGAACCGGGGAAAAAAAAGATCAAAGCACGATTCCTTCGCGACACAGCAACATGACGCAAAAATGCATAATTGATGGTTTTGATTCCCAGAGTTTGCTTTTTGGCGTTCCTTAACCAAAGTTTCCTCTTATTCGCTTGAAGTAAAGCGATCCCTGTGCAAAAGGAACCAGGCCACCCAAAAACCCGGTCCCGGAACAACAGATAAGATAAAGACGCGGCAAGATGGTGTGCGTCAAACGCAACGGATTGAATGGTGTCACGAATAACCGCCCACAAGCTTCCCTCCCACAGTGTGACGCTGATTAATGGCGGCGGTACTATGGGCGCCGGTATGGTGTACCGGGGCGTCAGCGGCTCTCTTGCCGTCACATTAATGACATGGTTTTGACAACTTTCGACAAAACAGGGGACAGCCAATTAAAGCGCCTTCTGATTAGCGTGATGTCGTCGAGCAGCGAAAGCCACGTTCTTCGGCCGCCATTTCGTGGACTGAATGGTTGTGCGTGCGTGCCTATCGCCGGGTAGGAAAAAAAAGCACCAAACGGGGAAACATCATTCAAACGTGATGAATGTTGATGAAACCGAAAATGACACGAAGATGCTTTGGTTGGCAACGCGTTTTTGTCTCGTGCGTGGTGGGAAGGGCTTTAATTAGGACAATAAAAGTCATTAGACTGGGCTGGATACTCGGCCACGGTCGGGGTAAAAGGATAGACGTTTGCGTGAGTGTGTGTGTTTTTGTATTGAAGTAGTACGCAACATGAGTATCACATACAATACAGAGCCAACGTTCACGCCGGTAAGTGACTATGTTTCTGCTCCAGTATGCTGATGACATCGTGTTTTCGCTTTCGTTCGCTCACGAACACGTCCGCTTGGAGTAGTTTAACCCGGTGTAATACTTTTCACCCCGACATGCCATCGGCATTGGTTGTTCAACTTTTCGTGGCAAAGCGTTTTTTTCCCTACCCGAACAGGCACGGAACTTTGCATGCTGTTAAAATCCAGCTTCATTTACCGCTTCCGGCCAAACGACCATTTTACCATTCGCTGTTTACGCTAGTTTAATGTTTTTACTAACTCATCACATTTGTTTTTCTTTCTCTCCCTTTTACCCACAGGTTACATACGTGTGAGCTGGCAAAGGTTGAGTGACCGTGTTATGAAATGTTTTCCACTGACCGTATAATGTTTGTGCTTCGCTTCCGGGACGGCGATATTAAATGTTCGAAAAGTGCGAGCTAACCGGTCGGGATAGTGAACCAGGTGACGGGAGCGTAATCATAAAACGACGATAAGCTGATGGAAGCACGGTGAAAATGTGCTGGTGAAGAAGAAATTAATTTTGCACCACTGAGTAATGGTAACTTTTTTCAATATCTTTGCTACGTGAGATGGTTTGCAGCTGGGGATTGCTGTTGTGGAATGTTTACGTTTTATCGTAAGGAATGTGCGATTCGTTTGGTGTTAACTTAAAACGCACTAAAACTACAGCCAGCGTTTGGGGAACCGTTTAAATTTATATTTTCGCTTCTATAAGTCATCCGCGGAACGGTCCACGTTTGGTAAGACACAAAGATTAACGTCGCGTAAAGTGAGATACATTGAATG
This sequence comes from Anopheles maculatus, assembly GCA_002091835.1. NCBI lineage: Eukaryota > Metazoa > Arthropoda > Insecta > Diptera > Culicidae > Anopheles > Anopheles maculatus. The sequence continues at coordinate 58,626 of KZ063294.1, forward strand.
GATGCTGTTGGTCGGGGACACAATGCACCAGGTGGCAGGATGACGGTGCCATCTAGAATGGAAAGTTTAGTGAAACGATAGTGAAGAAAAGTTTTGGTCACGTGCACTTGGTACCTGGTAGCAGGTGCGTGTTAAAAATTGTGTTCACTGTAAAACAAACGGAAAACAAGAAGTGATTGGTGTATGTGTGAAAATTGAAATCATTGTAAATTTAGTTTATTGCAAAAATAAAGAAGACAAGCAGGAAAAGCTTGAAAGCGTCGGAATTTAAAGAAGAAAAATAGTTGACTTAAATCGGGAAAAATGATGCTGGAGCTTAAATTGATTCTACTCTGCCTGCCATCGATCCTGCTCGCCACAACGCTGGACTCAGGTGAGTGAAAATAACGATGAAATTATATGACCGATTATTTTTGTATAAATTATATCATTTTGTTTAAGCGAAGCAGCTGCATTTCTGTTGTGAGCTCGTGGAGCAATGCATTGTGAATAATCTTAGACAGTTCGGCATATTAAGATTCCCATGAACACAACCAAAAATCCGTCTGATCGGTAATCGACAATGTTTCCTGCAATGTCAGAATTCTATTTAATCACACTGTCTATTCAACTGTTTCTCTAAATCATGCTTATGTGGCCCAATACTTAAAGAAACTATCTAGCGCGGCGTTTTCTGTACTGTATACGAAGCTGACTTGTTTGCTGGTTGTAGTTTCAAACACATTGAGAAGACTTCTGGTCTGAAGAACTGCTGAACATGAAACGATTGAAGTTCTCGTTATTTTCAATGTGTTTATAAGGGTGAACATATTTGATGTCTTTTTTTTTTTTATTTTAGATAATGATTAAAATTCGGAGACTTTTTGAAGTATCTTTTAAATTCGGCATAGTGTTAAGGGCGAACCGGCCTCCCCGTACACTGCACTGGCTATCCAGCTACGGGTAAAACTAAGTCACAGAAAGCTAGCAATAGCAGGCCAAGACCTAATGAGTTTGTAGTGCCAAAGAAAAGGAAGAAGTATGAAGTAATGGTAGACGATTCTGAAATCGTTTGCTTCGTTGGTCCTAACTTTTCAGAGCATAAACTTTTAACGTTATCTTATCTTACTCATAAGCATTTATAAATATTAATTTATTTATTCGAGTATTACGACTCAAAACCTTTTCAACAGAACTTCTTGTGCTCATTCCCGGAATAAGGCAAATTACTCTCATGTAACTCTCGTGAATTTATTTATACTTCGTCATCACCAGCAGTGGTGACAATACGGTATTGGTTCGTCATATTAAAAATTAATAAAATAAATAAAGATTTTTTAGCTTTGAACACTTTTGAATTGTTGTTCCATTAAGAACTCAAAATTTGCCGTTCTAACTGAATAAAAAAAAAACAGATCTCAAAATTTAGCAATACGGTCAGGCCGTTCTTTATGAATAAAAAAAAGAACTCATTTACTTTTTCATATACATAGGAAAAATAAGTAGTACCATCGGTTGGAGTAAAGAGTGGAAAATTACCAGTAGCTTTATTTTGCCCAACTGCTGAGTTTAGAACCCTAATTTTTCGAAAAAAAATCGTACACTGCAAGTCATTTTCCAGCGAAAGTCTAAAGCGCCCAAATATGTGTGGCATGACACGCTTGAATTCCTAAATGGTAGAAGACATCAATTGTCTACATCAAACTAAACATTTAAAAGCCAAATGAATAATTTATTGTTTAAATATTATAGTATCAGTTAGATGTCAAAACCAAAGTAAGTTGAGGAATGTAACCCTGCATTTTTCCATAAAATTTGCTATTGAGTTGCCTAAATTTAGGTGTACTTCTATTCCTACTTATAAATCAATTATTGATTATCAGAAAATGTTATATCAATAATACATTCAAATGTTTGTTCTTCAAAAAGATTTAATCTTATGTCATACAGTATGGCCATTTCTCACATTAAAAACGGGTGAAATCCTTACCGTTAACTGACAGATTCAAGAGTAAAGAGATTTTTAAAGTTCAAAATAAATTTTCTTTAAGAATTACATCGCAGTTACTGCACTGCTCAACTCAACTCTACTAAAAATCAACTTAGAATGAGAAATAAAAACAGTAAAACATTTCCTTCATAGAAACAAGTGATTTTTTTTTTATAAAATAGTAACATTAGGTCCTTTATTTCTAATCGCTTAAACATTTACATTTTATACAGTATAAATTAGTTTTCTTAATCTCTGTTATAAATTTTGCACCAATGCCTCCTTGTTGAGTGATCAATTAAAAGTTCTCAAGCTTCTGGCATTCTGTTGTCCGTATTAAATCCACTCGCACGTCGAATGGATATTTTCATCAAACATCCCTAACTTCGCCATGTAACACACTCCTATGTATCAGTGCCCAAGCAGTAGCAACAACAGAAAATCAACAAACACACCGGCTAATAGTAGTGCACTGTCATCACACCATTGTGGCACCGGCAGCGCACAAAACCCTACATCAATAATCCTCTGTACGTGACTCACGCTTAAGCATTGTCTGCTGCTGCGTTTCCGCACGTTGCAATCCCGTGCCGTGCTGCATCCAACAGCTGGCAAACAAACAAAACAAAAACCCCCTCACAAAAAACGAGCACCAGCATCATTCTTTATCTCGCGCCAGGGATTTGTGGCACGGCCGGTGTGCCGGCCATACCCAAAATAAAACAACACCGTCAAGTGGGTGATACATAATCACTTCAATCAGCTCCTAAAATACTACCGTCATCCGTGCGCTTTCCATCGCGTACGGACACGCGCTCGGGTGGGCATTCTGGGCGTTCTGTCTGTCTTCCGGTGGATTAGACCGGTAGGATCATGCCAAGGATTCTTCCTTTTTTTTTTCTCTCTTTTTTTTGAGCTGCTAGCCCTAAAGTCCTCGCCTTGAATTTCCATGAACATTTGCCACCCGGCACCGTCTCCGGATGTGCCGTACCAAGGACACGAGTCCGGCCCAATTCCGGTTTTTTCCCCGTTGGAGACTGTTGATTTTTCCATCCATTTCACATTGTACGGCCATCCCGAGATCTCGCGCAATCGTACCACATTTTGAAGGGGAGAGGCTGGGCAAGATCGTTCCGGAACGATATTTTACATCAAGATTAATTGCTCCCCGGCATCGGGGGGGGGTGCACAAAAAAAATGGCAGGGAAAAGAAAAATGCGAAACGACCCGAACGACCGTTTGCACGAGTGGTCCAGTAATTGCACAACAAGCCCCCGTACACGAGCACAGTTTGGAGCACTCGTTATGGAGCAACGCTTAAGCGCAATTCGAGGGGAAAAAGAGTTTGGAGACGTTCGTCGTCGGTTGAAATATTTCCGTTTCGATCCTTTGGCAAAACCCGATTCCGACTGGGCTGTGCCTTGTGTGGCGGAAGCACCCGTTTATGTTACTCACGACCGTACGGATGGGCGCGCACGTTTGGTCGCCGTGCCTGTACAGACAGCAGCACCGTCGTCGAAGAAGTCCATTAGTCATTTGATAGGTTCCATTTTTTACTGCAACAACCCAGATTCTCCGAGCACCGAGAAACGGTCCGAGCCGGTCCATTATCGAGACGGAAATCGATAACGTATCGTACCGCGTCACGTGACGATGAATCTATCCACTTCGAGCGCCTGATGAAGAACGCTTTTCTTTAGAATATGTGTGGGAGGAAGACTTGTGTGTGTGTCTGTGTGTGGGTGTGTTTGGTAAAAAAAGAATTATATTCAAAGCTCGAAATAGGTCGTTAGCAGCAGAAGCGAGTCGCAACGATTCACCAGGACACGAAATGAAGCATGCAGATGCAAACGCTCCGGCACCCAAACGTTCCACCAACTAGCGACGGATGACACCGGACGTGCATACTTACATGCACACGTGCTCACCCATTCGTCCGGTTTCGTGCGATACTCTGCTGGGGAGGGGGATGTTCGCCATCCCCAAACTTACTCATTCTCGCCCACGTTCGGTGGTCCGTGCTGTATCAATTTAAAATCTCTTTTTAAAGCAAAGTCACGTTTCGGGACATGCTATCGCTTCGGCACATCGTTTTGTGTGGCCAAGCGAAGGGGACAAGAGGACATTATAGAGGGATGATGGAGAAGGAGAGCGTGGTGAATGGCACCTTATCCTTCCATTCAAGGTTCGCGCTACGGTTGAATTGGACTGAAGCTATTGGAAGCAAAAGTATAGAAGCGGAAAATATGAACCATGCTCTCAGATTGTTGAGGTTGAAATGAAAGGTTTGGGGTTTTTTTTATATCATTTGCTGTTCCTGCTTCCAACATGGCTACCCATGCTGGTGGGAATGACTTAAACCACGGAACCGGGTTTGAAATTGGGGAATTTATAAATCTCTATCGAAACCGAAACGGTACATGATATGAATATTTGCTTTGAAGATAATCTTCCACCGGGGATCCCTGCTACCAGCTTAGCTGCGGTTTCCATGGCACCGGGAAACGTAATGGCTGAAACTAATTTGAGATCTTCGCTCAAAGATAGCTCAGTGTACAACCCATTTTCCCAACCATTTGTATCTCTTTTACGAACAAATTCCCGCCCCCATCCTCACCATTCCCTCCAGTTACGGAATGCGTCTTTCCCTTTCCGGACTGCCGCTTTTCCCTAAGCAAATGCATTCGGATGACCCAAAATTTACATAATTAAACTCCTCCGAATGCATTCCTCGAGCTGCCCGAGCAAACTCCGCAAACTGGGGCGTTGATGGGGCTGGTTTAATTATTTTAAGAAATTCTTTGCACACACACACACACAAGAGTCTTTTCAGCTTACCTCCGGGGGGGTGTACATTTGCATTTGGGTTTGGGGTTTTGTTGAATGAGGGTGGATAAAAGTATGGGAAGAGAGGTGGATGCACCAGCACGCCGTTCGTTCGAAAGCCATAAATCAGCATAAGGATGTGTTTGAGAATGAGATAAAGGCAGAGCAAATAATGTTTGGGGCAAGTTTTGTGGAAATGAGTTTGATTTGTATGGTTTTTTCTTTTTCCTTTTTATGGTCGAATGTTTTCAAAGTCGAACCAATCAACGGTGCTGATTGTTTGCAAATAGGCAACATGCAATGCGGCAATAATGGTGCAATTTTAGGGATATGTTTGATCACAATTTGGACAGCAGTATGTGTCATGAAGGAAAAATTTGATTTATTGTTTAGGACTTTGATATTTTTTCGTTAAATAAACACTTGAATTCAATCAATGAACCAAAACAACAATAACAAAATCGTGTTGCGATAAATCGTACTGCATACTTAATATTAGAATTCATCGGTATAAAATCTTGTTTTAACGAAAACTAACAACAGGTTTTTTTTTATCGATTCAGAAAGAACATTTATTACAAATATCTTCCCACACGCCATCGACGCTGATGTCCCCCGCTAGGGATTTTACCAGCGAAGCAATATCTTACGAATTCTCCCTGTTGGCCATATAGGCCCTCCCTGACTTTTCTCTTTCTTTTTCCACCACTTTTAAAATCTTCCATTCCTTCCAACAAAGATTTAATTAGCGACCCGACGTCGCTTCTTCGGTGAGAGCCGCTTCCTCTGCCGGTGTTAATGCTGCCCCCTCACCCAGGGAGCGATTTGTCTCTCTGACCGCATGTCATCGTATTCGCTGTTAACAACAGATTTTGGGGGTTGTTGTGTGAAAGGTTGTAAAGAAGAACAAAATGCAACAAAAACGCATGGTTTTTGCGTATTTTTTCGTAACCTATGACCATCGTTTTCGCTATATATTTCAAAAACTAACTTCTAGACCATGCTTACCCAAAAACAAACCTTTATTAGATTATATACATTTTTATTTCATGTTTTTTGTCTTTTGATCCAGAGGTTTCAGGACTTGGAAATGATTTTATTCTTCTACTTTAAAAATACAACATTTTGTTTAAAAATGTCTTGATAAATTGTTTATAATATTTTCAATGATGTTGATCATACAAATATACAAAAAAACAATATAAAATCGACATGCGCAGTGAAGTTGTTTAACATAAGTTCGTTTTTATACTTAATGAAAATATGTTGCAATAACTTTTTTTTAAATTAAAGAAACACCTGCGAATAATGTAAATTCATTATAAATTATGTATTTTTTCTTTTTTGTGTAAAATTAATTCATGGGTAAACTCGAAACGGCAATTAGGGGTTGATGAAATGTTCTCAGAACTCATAATTATATTAAATATGTATGATATTTAAGTTGACATGGCAGGACTAGAAAAGTTGAGGTATCGCTGATGATGATGATGATGATAAGTCCCACCTCTTACCCCAACACAGGTTTGAGAAGGACGGAA